>JAJIYU010002595.1:0-29749 GCA_030144865.1 Tinospora cordifolia
GAAGTAATGTTTTCAGATGTATTGTATTTAAATTTTATCTCTTGGATATGAACTGTTAAAACTAACAGATAAATGAAGAAAAGAAAAAGTAATATCCCCAGTTCTCGGATAGAAAGCAGGACTGACTACACTCAGAAGAAATGACGTCTCAAGCTACGAGACCACCACGTCACCTATGACGTATTTGATAGAGAAAAAACGGGAGCTGGGGGTGTTACACCGTCCATGGCCCCGGTACGTGGAGTTCTTAATAAACCTTTAATGTTCTTTAGTTTTACAATCATAGTTTTCATTCCACGCAGCATATAGACATGCTTATTCAAAATGCTAACCTAATCAAGGAAAGTAAACAAACACCAAGCTAATCACAATATCCTAGTACTAGAAAGCAAGTAACCAGTCATCAGGATATCACATCAATCATTCCACCCAAGGCATACATTCCTAGCATGGTACTAAGTACAAGAATTTAAATATGAATCATATTCCGTATCTAACATCCACATAATACTAAAGAGTCAGGAAGAGATAGTCAACCCCACCTGAATCCTAAAAAGTACTACTGGATGGCAAATCACCTCAACAACAGTCAAAGTCGTCCCTCTGCATCATTAAATTAAATGGTGCATCAAAAATTTACTCTAAAGCTCATTCAAAATTATTTGAGAATTTTCAGTTAAATTCTCCGTTCAAAACTAGGCAAATTTTTTAGCTTTCCTCATTGCTCAACAATAGTACGCGAGACCACAGTCTACGCGTCCCACATGAAGAACTGAACACTTTTAATACTGAGCCTAGCTTCAAATTAAGCTCAGATTGGAAGAACAATGTACTTATCCCCCTAGGTCATGGGTTCAAAACTCCACGGAGGCAAAATAAAACCCTAGGGGGGAGGGGACAGTACCTGTAAGACACCGGGCCAGGTTGGTGTTCCAGCACACGTGGCGTGGCCCACGGAGCCGACTGGTCTGCCAGGTCAGTGGTCCGGCACATGTAGTGTGGCCCATGGAGCTGATTGGGGCCCAGTGGGGTTGTGACATTCTCACTCATCCTTTGGTTGTAAGTGTGGTAGTTGTATAAAAAAATGTAAAAAAAATTAATCACTTTAATATTTTCTTTGTATGTTATATAGTGTGCATCATCAAGTTTTGCCACAACAACATTATCAAAAGGGTTTTGCATTCTCTTTGTCAAGATGGAATTCCAAATTATCTAGTAAAACTAATGTTTTTCTGATTTATGACAATAAGTGTAAGATTCAAATTCTCTTTTTTATTTTCTTCAAAAAAGAAAAGTTTCATATTTAGAAAAAAAAGATAGAAAAAAAACCCAAAAAGCTATGTTTTTATTGGTTTTTCATATAATGATTTTGTCGGGACCCCTTCCCTAGGCTGAAGGGCGGCCTGACAAGCATGGTGACTCAACGAACTCACTTATCGAGTCAACTACAACAACAAACCACATCAGAGTAATTTATGCATCTATTCTGTAAAGTACGAAAGTAAACATAGCATTTCAATTAAGTTTATAAGCAAATACCATAGAAGTTTGCTCATATATATTACATATTGTTTGGTTACAAAATACAGTTAACAATTAGACATAGACATACAAGAGACCCACCTCTAGATAGAACCAAAAAGTAAAGGACCACAAAGGGAACTAGGTTATCACTATGCCTGTTTCTTTGTTAGCTGCTGAGGAACCTGGAATGTTAGTGGAGTAGTGACCCTAATTTGCAACGTGACTTAATGAGTAGTAAAACCAACATATTACCTATAACTGACATTCCAAAAATAATGCATTTATGCATGGACAATAATGGTAAAACAATGCTTTATAACAAGGCATGTAGTAAAATATTTATAAATAATGCAACAGTTAAAGAAGAACAGTTTGAATACGTGCTAGTTGAAAACTACATCTGGGCAAAGGTTTCAAATCATCAAATCCAACCTTATGGTTATCGCTCGAGTGGGTCATGAGTCAGACGTATTGACCACTCAAGCGGGTCATGAGCTAAGCTTATTTATTGAATACCCTAACCCTGCGCTCAGTCCTCAAGTGTCGAGACTTGAGCGGGTTTGAGGCTAGGCGCACTGATCATATGCCCTAACCCTGACGCTCGGACATCGAGTCTAAATCCAATCATATCATGTACCCTAACCACGTGCTCGGACCTTGAGCCTATGGTCTCACTATCAGTGTACATCTATTTATACTTCAAACCAATTGATGTAACTCAAATCACATGAAACTATTTAGCCAATGTCATTTTACACACATTTTTTTGCAAGGAATACAAGTCAAAGTAGCACCTGAAATAAAGTACTCACCTCGAGTCTCGCGCATCGATATCCCATCGATACTTAGCTCAGTCCCGTCGTATATAATCATATCTACGTCATTTAAACTCAATTTCAGTTCCTTTGGAAAATGTGACTTAATTCTAGTTCAATTGTTCCTAACCAGTCTTAGTCAACCCAACTTTGACTTGGTCAATTTGGGTCAAAATTGGGTCAAATTAGTCAAAATTCTCAATTTTCAACACTTAGCCAAATTTCAAGCTTTTTATTCTATCTGCGCAGTGGATTTGTTGATTTTTTTGCGGTCAATTCGTGAGTCAGAATTGCACAAAAATTTTCATGGCCTCTCATACACGTAGGCCAGGTAAAGCTGGGTATAATAAGGAACCTTTGGATTCTCCACAACAATTACTATTCTATAATTGACTCCAACAACCAATTGGCTTTGAGCGAATAACACATCTTTTAACTTAAGTTTGTCACAAGTTCTCTGGTTATGTTCATTCACCGCATATATTGTTGCATCAACAACAACTTTGTCTCTTGGATTTGCATCGATATATCCACCCACCAGTCTGTTAGTGGGGAAAACTACATTAAAGAACAAAAGGAGAAGAAGGAGGAGAGTGACTGAGAAGAACCACTGAACCTTCATCTTTGATTTAATTTTTTTTATTTACTTTCTTTGGTTTTCTGATTCATTTGTTGGACTAGAAGCCTGATCAATTGATAGAAGTACTTGGAACTGGATACCAAGGGAACTAGTAGTGGTTTAGAGGTCATATACAAGTTGATGATTAAAAAAACACATAAATATTTTGTTTTGTAATATTTAATATACAAGTGCAGCAATTTGAGTGTTGCATCCTCTATAATTGAAATAAAATGCTAAATACATTGTCGTGTTCTACCGCAAGGGGCCACGTTAAGCCAAAGTGTCATGGAAAAAAAAAGTATGTTTTCTGCATTTAAAATGAAGTATTTTTTTTTCTTAAAAGCATTTTTTAATGTAGAGATTTATACAGCGGAACACACACACAAAGATGTAAATAATGTAAGAAAAAAAACACATACAGATTTATGTGATTCAGTAAAAATCTACCTACTCTATTGGAGATGAAGAAATCTATTAATTTGAGAGAAAATTTACACCATTCACTGTCTCTTTTGGTTTTTTTCATTTTTGAATTTCTACTTCTCTATCCCATTATATAGAGTCTTTCGCTTAGGATCCTATTCAGAATTAGAAAGCTTCTAATTCAATTTCCTATTCTAATTAAAAGTTTGAAACAGATGGAAACTGATACATATTAGGATACTAGTCAAAAAAGAAACTTATAAAAAATAGAAACATCTCTTACGCCTACAAGAGTCCGAGACACATATATATAACATTTAGGAGATATCATTAAAGATTTTCCAAACGGGATTAATGTAACTTAAAATATATATATATATATATATGTACTTTTTTTTTCAAATAAGAAAAGAATACTAAGCTATTCCTTATTGTTTAGTTGAAGATGATTATATATATAGTATATATATATGAACTTTATCGGTAAAGATCGAGGACAGCAATCAAAGACTACTTTATTTGTAGGATCTTTCTGGTAGCAACTCTAGTTGCATCAATTACAATTTCTATGAGTCGAAATAATGGAATTAGTGGCGCCATTATATCAAATGGTTCAAGGAGGTCATATACAATTATTGTTAATTAGGTTTAAAGATTTTGTAGCTTTGGGATAGTACAAGTTTACAAATGGACACAAATCACCCTTTCTCAGAATGTGCTTTGACAGCTCAAGAATGCAATGACAGATATGTTAAGTGGTATGTTGAAAACAATAAGAATTTTTATAGATTAAGTTATGAAGTTTTAAAAATTTTGAGCATGAGTCCTTCATTTTAGAAAATAAAACAAAGATCCTGATCTGATTAATTCATCAAATAAAAAAAATTCTTTACAATTTTAACCTTAATTAGAGTGCAATTTGAATAAAAAATATTTGGTTATTCTTTATTATTTGAGTCGCATGTATACTGCGTAAATACAATTTATTTTACATGCATCTAAGAATTATTGAAGTCCTGATCTAGAATATGTGATAATATATGACAAGAGGTAATCTAGCTAACAACTCTCAATTATGTTAGAAACATTAATATTAATAAAGTGTTTATTGGTAAAGAAGATAATGACCAGCTAGCCTACTTCATTTGTAAAATGTTTTTTTCCAGTTGAAATTACACATGCATCAATCATGATAATTAATGGAAGTGGAACTCACTATAGCTATTTATTATCGTTAAATTTGAAGACTTAGTATATTAGGGATTCTGCAGGTTTTACATTAGTGGACACATTAGTGTACTTCCTACTGCAACATCATCTTTTTGGTTATGTACTTCCTAAAAGCACATTTAGTACTAGTTTAATGTTTTAGTTTCTTGACTTCAGGCCTTTATTCACCTCCAGAGCGGCCGGTTATAAGGTCTCAAGGCGACGGTGATGACGACAGGTGACTTAGGATGATTTACTAGAAACAAATCCAATAGCTAGCACGTGATATAGCACCCTTTTGCTTTCTTGATTTTTTTTAAAAAAAGATTAGGTTTATTGATTTTAGGACACATGACATTAAAATAGTTCAATTAGTTGAATAATTTATATAATTTATATATGTTTTCCCTACCAATTTCAAGATATTAAAATTGCATAGTTTGTCGCTTATTGTCACATATCCTATTAAACATTGCTTTCAATTATTTGTTAATTTGGAATTTCTCTTGGCAAAGGAGGACAAATGCCCCCCTTCTCTTCTATATTGCTAAGATGGTGGCAGACCGATAAGTTGAAACACACTGAAATCCAACAATTCACTAATTAAACCTTTTTTGGGACTTTGGGGATAGTGCAAGCTTCAAAATGGACACATGTTTACCTTTTTCGGCAAAGTGCACGAATGGTGGTGCATTGAAAATTCGTTTAATTAGGATATAATAAACTTGTGGAGAAGTGGGGTTTGAGGATAAAAGATTTTTAGATTCTGTTGCTTTTTATATGTCGGATCTATTTAAAGGGATATCAGCAATTCTATCCAGACACTACTCGAATTCCGATAAATCGTTGCAATGTAAACTTTTAATTATATAATTCATCAACGCAATATTGTCTTATTAGCCACAAAAATTTAGGAACCATATCAATCAAGGGGCGAAGAACTCAATCTTCTTTGTAGTTTACCAAAAAACATTATGAGCTCAACAGTTTGTGACCTAGTAAAAAGACTCATGACCGGTGGAATAGAAAGGAAATTATAGGAAGACTTTGAGGAGGAACATTTTCCGTATTCAAAGGCAAGTACTATGCAATATGAGAGTGAAAAACACAGTTTTTGAGTGTCGATATTTATTTATATCGATCACGATGAAAAATGGTCAAAGTACTAGGGCCCAAACCAACAATTATTGTGCTTTTGAGTATGAAAATGAATTTAATGACTAAGGTTAAGTTAAGATCTGCCACGTTCTTATTATAGTAGAAACTGTCTCATTTTAGTATGTATTCGTAATTGGTATATGTATTTGGTAATAAAAGGACAAAATCTAAATTTTTTTAGAAATTTAGAATTAGTTAGATTTGAGAACTTTAAAAGACTTTTATCGTTTGACAACAATTAATAATTTTAGAATTTTTCAAGATTATCTCTTATATGCTTGAATATTCATGATTAGCAACTAGCAATGGTTAAGGTATCACTAACATCCTACTTGCTTTTGTTTGTTCTAGAGTCATGTTAGTACATACCACATAGTGACGACTAATCTAAATTAAATATGACAAAATAAATCAAATTAAGGTATTAAAAGAATATGTGGTAGAGAATTGTTTATACAATTTAACTACTGTCTACATCTACGGGGCCTTGCCTAGATAAATAATTTCATTATGAACAAACTGTACAACTATTACAACTAGACTAATACGGTGACCGCAACACCGATGTTACACTTAGCAAACATGTTCTTTATATAAACAAAAAAAGTACCGAACAACTTTGTAAAACTGAGACAATTACCTTTGTCGCCGAAATTAACAACAGATTTTCGTAATCTTGATCAACTACTAGTGACCATTGAAAGTGTGTCATGCTGAATCAACACAATTACTCTTACGTCGACAATCTGTCTTTTTATTATATCACAACAAAAACTTAATGAAAATAATGAACGTTTAAGCTCAAATATAAGGGACTCTAAACAGTAGATTGACTGATCTTTACATCCTTGAATGATGATTGAAATTAATACTAGAGCTCCTCTGTATTTATAAACACACATGCCGAAAACTTTCATATAAACAATAGTTTTTGGGCTAACTTTTAGATGATTGTGTGCACAGTATAGTGCAAAACAAGTTGGGCAAATCTTTAATATTTCCAAGCAGGATTGGATTCTTATATTTCCAAGCCTTCCTTCTCTTCTGGGTTGACAAGTTGCACGAATAGGATATAAAAATTCTATTGCACTGAAAATAAACATATCAATTAAATTCAAGTAGAAAATATTTTTCAAGGAGGATGAAAAGAGATTCTTCATAAAATAGTTCCCTTTTACCATGCTTTCCTTTTTTTTTTTTTTAATGAAATCTCAAAGGGAAATAATTTAGGTTCCAAAATCTAGATTTTAAAAAACTTTTTTAAGTTAAAAATCTGCCCAAAATCTTTATATAAATGAATAATAAAGAGTGAATAATGATAGACACTATATAGAATAAATTATCATGTATAATATACAAAGATACATACACAAACAAGTATAAATGTATGTCTATGTGAAAATCTGTATATGTCTAGTTCATACATATATACATATTACATCTTGCAAGGCTGATCTTGACCATTTGGAGGCCTAGGGCAAATTATATAAAATGAGACCCTTAATTTACACATTAACAAATATATATTTTTATAAATGCCGATTGACAATATGTTACAAATGTATAGCGTTTTTATAAATGAATGAACTGTCAATAAACAATGCAGTAAAAATATTTTTAAAATGGCAAATAACTATTACAAAAATATTAGAAAGCAAATGTTTCAAAACCAAAACTCAAATAGAAAACAATTAAAAAAGATAAAACAGTATTTTTTGATAATTCATTTCATCGTGAACTCTTTTCATGTGCAATTTGATATTTTTAAAATTACTTATAATGCGCAGCAAAGAGAGAACTAAAAGCTAACATAATTAATTACCATGTGTGCTCCAGAAGAAGAGAGATTCAAGTTGAGTAAGCTCGAAGAAGCATACAATGTAGGTCATCAAGTCGTCATCAAGTTGTCAACAACAAAAACAAGAACAAGAGGCAATATTGGGTTTTCAAAATACAATACGGAAATGGTGAGTTTGTGTCCATTGTGAAACTTGCACCATCCCAAATCTGCAAAATCCTTTGTAACAATAATTAGATTTAGTGCCACTATTTCCATTATCATGATCGTTGATTATGTACATTATAGGCTGTGCATACATATGGTTCAATGCCAATAAACAAGTGGGCTTGCCATTCTCTTTACCCATAAGGTTGAAAACGACATAACCATCACTCAGGTGGCCACATTTGTAAACTAAATATTATAATATTAAATAAATGATGTTTTCTTATCAGTTTCTTTATTAAATATGTCTTGATATATTATAGTAAGAAATTGTGAGATTTTTTTGAATCATACAATTAAGTTGTTTGATATACGAACAAGCGAACAGCTTTCAAATATAATTTTCCAAAAAGTGTGTTTCTCTACTATTATCCATCAGTTTATTTTCAATTACAAATCATGAGGAAGAATCATGTTGTCTTACTCTTGCACATCAAAAATTACAACTAAACAAATCATTCCATTTTTAAATATTTTTTATAGTTAAATTGTAGATAATCTCCTCTACTACTCCCTCTATATCCAACTCCAACAACGTCTATAAATTGAGGCCTCTTGTACAGCAAGTGAATCACACAACAAGAGTAATACTTGAACTATATATTTATATAACAGAGCAAAGATGAAGGTTCAGTTATTCTTCTCAGCTGCTCTCTTTCTTCTTCTTCTTCCTTTGTTCTTCGATGTAGCTTTTGCTCTTGGTCGTTCATCAATTGTTGGTGGGTGGATTGATAGAAATCCCAAAGATGAGGATGTTGTTAATGCAGCAATATATGCGGTCAATGAGCATGACCAGAGAACTGGTCAGGACCTTAAGTATAAATATGTGGCATTTGCTCAAAGCCAAAAGGCCGTTGGAACCAATTATAGACTTGTAATTGCTGTGAGTAATGCAAAGGTTGAATATACTGACCTTGACCTGGCCCATGTGTATGAGGAGCCATGGAACGGAATGACAGAGCTCAATAAGTTCCAACCAATAATTGAATGATGAGCTGCCTACTTAGTTAACTACAACTATCTATCGAATTATAACTAGCTTGCTATTTGTGTGTGGTGTTGTTTCTGTGTTGTAGTTTGATGTTATGCATGACTGTTTGATTAATAAGGCCCTCATGAACTAGGGTACAAGGATATATAATTCCATGTGCTAGATGTACTTGTTAAGCTTCATGAATAAATCTTGATGCTCTTTTTAAGCTTTAATGGCGATTCAGTAATATTGTGCGTGTATAAGTTTTCTTGTTATGCCATTCTTCTGCAAGTGACACTAAACATCCAAAAAGCTATGGTCTTTACTGTTGTATTGCATCGTACAAAGGTTTTTGAATACAGAGAAAATCCATATTCCTCAAGCTCTTAATTATTTTCTTTAACAGTCTATGGACTAGTCATGACTCTTTCTCCTAGGTTGCAATTAAAATTTTTAGTTTTATTAAAGCTTTAAAGTTATAATATTATATATGTTGAAAAATGGCGAAAGACTCATTTTAATTGCTACAAATTCGAGCAAACCAGTGAGTTAGCCTAACATGATTGAGTGTAAGTGCATGCCCCCACTTAGAAGGAGGGTTTCACCCTCCACCATGTTCTTCATTAGTGTTCAAAGATGATTCCCATTGTGCGCTAGGGACATTAGTTTGAATATTCTTGATCTTCTGTCCTTAACAAAAAGAAGCTATATTTTGATGAATTATAATTAAAATCATCCTGAAAGTGATTTATTAAAATTGATGTCTAGCTTTCAATCCTTTTAGAATTGCTACAAAATAGTCTATCAAGAAAACGTTTTGTGTATCTTGGTTGTCAATACTATTTTTCGATATTTGTACCTAACTTCTTGGTTGTTTTACAGATGGGTACACATTTCTTAACATCCCCATATACGTACATAAAAGTATCTAAAGGAGATTAATGCTAGCATTGAAAAATGACGTGCATATATATCAATCATAATTTTTCCACAATATATTTTGAAATAACTAGAGTCACAATAGATAGATAACAAACAGTATATATAGTGATGTATAGCAGTGTAAATATACAGTGCAATAAGTAAATGACATACATAAGTTGTTTATGGAATTCAACCAATAAGCCTACGTTTGCGGGGCTTCGCCCAGGTCAAAATATTCTACTATTGTTTGCGAAGTACACCACTTCAAAGCAGGAACAACAACTTATAGTAGTACACTCCAAATTGGAATCTTCTTGACGCCGCTTACTTCTTGAAGAACACTATTAGACTTTGCTAGCCTCCAACGACAGTCACCATTGTCTTGTTGAAAAACAACTGTAGAGAATACAACTCCTTCTATGTTCTCACGATCACTCAATAAAATAGAATAAAAGAAATAAAACTTTCAACACTCAATACAATGATTCGCACATGTAGAAACAATGTTTTCTTTGTAGTTCTAAGTGATGATGAAAGCCTTGAACACCTCTGAATATATATACTGTAGTCAGAAGACTTTCCATTGTAGACAGAAATTTTGGACCTTTTTTCTGGGTAGACTTTGCGATGCACTGTATCTCGAAACTGTGAGCACAATCCATCGTTTGATAGATTTCTAGAAATATGTTTCTTTTCACAAACGGCAAAAACCTTCTACAACTTTTCTTTTTGTTTTTTTGAATTTGAGCATACTAAAATCTTTTTGAAGAAAATAATCAACCTGTTTATTTCTAAATACATTGCACAAGATTTAAGATTCTTTTTTTGACAGATACCATTGATGTATATTTTTTGAATACCATTGGATTTAAAGATGGACAGTTTCTGAATTTAAGAAAGATTCCTTTTGAAAAAGGTTCTGAATATCATTTAACTAAGAGTTAATTTTTTCAAACAGATGATGCCACGACTATAAGATCAGAAATTGGAAAACATTCTATATGAGCAATCCAGCGATTATTTTCTAAAATCGGAATACACAATATTTTAAGTTTCCAAGGAAAAGAGAACGCAATATTCTAGTTTCCGAAACACATGCTTGCTGCACATCGTTTTACAGAAATATGACAAGATCAGATTTTGAAAAACATTCCTAAAGATTCTGCTCCAATAGATTTAAGATATGAACACTTTCTAAAATCTAATATTAGCAATATTTAGTTTTCTATATTCATTAATTGTTCTATAAGGTTAATATCATTTCAGAACATCTCAAGCACCAAACATGCCAATTAACACAATTCTTAACATATTTCATTTATAGTAACTATTTCATATACTCTTCGCTAGTATTGGTTTTTTTTATGGCACATATATCATTGACTTTGTAGAAAATATGTCACCTGCATAGGAAAAACCACAAACACATTAATTATTTAATCGACCATTAGCAAATTTGTATATTTGAATTGTTTGCTTGATATATAGAGTGTGTTTGGTGTGCAAGATCTCATAGAGTTATTTTTATGGGATAAAATTATTTTTATAGGATAAGATAAGATGAAATTAGATTAGATAGAAGGAGGATAGAATATAGAATGAAAATGTAATTGAATAAAATAAGATAAAATAATCCTACAACTTTGGGTGAAATTATTTTATCCCATAATAGTGAGATAAGTTGGTAGACTTAGGACTAATTTTAATTCCACAATGTGGAGCCAAATGTGAGAATAAGACAATTTTTAATACTATTCTATCTTATCCCGTCCTAAGTACCAAGCAAGCCCATCCTTCCTAATTTTGTAGGATAAGCCATGGTTAAAAGGATTATAGTTCTTTCAAATTTTATAACAGTACAATATATCTATAACTCTTAGATAAATGACTATACATCTCAAAAAACATGTCTCTCACTCATCCTTTGGTTGTAAGTGTGGTAGTTGTATAAAAAAATGTAAAAAAAAAATTAATCACTTTAATATTTTCTTTGTATGTTATATAGTGTGCATCAGCAAGTTTTGCCACTACAACATTATCAAAAGGGGCTTGCATTCTCTTTGTTAAGATGGAATTCCAAAATATCTAGTAAAACTGATGTTTTTCTGATCTATGACAATAAGTGTAAGATTCAAATTCTGTTTTTTATTTTCTTCAAAGAAGAAAAGTTTCATCTTTAGAAAAAAAGATAGAAAAAAAACCCAAAAAGCTATGTTTTTATTGGTTGTTCGTATAATGATTTTGTCGGGACCCCTTCTCTAGGCTGAAGGGCGGCCTGACAAGCACGCTGACTCAACAAATTCACTCATCGAGTCAAGTTTGCCTAGTCACTGTTAAGCCTTTTCAACCACAATAGGGGTGTTCATCAACCCGACCAACCCGAACCTTTTGGGTTGGTTTGGGTTGGGTTGCATTAGTTATTTGGGTTGGGTTGGATTTTAAAATGCTTAACTCAAAGGGTTTGGGTTGGGTTGCAGGTTGAACACTTAAAAACCCGAACGAAACCGACCCAACCCAATCTTACTTATTCTTCTTTTTTAATTATAAATGTTTGTAAAAATAAATGAAATAAGTTTTTAAAATATTTTTATTATATATAAATGATAAACTTGTAAGTAAATATTTAAATTGATATGATTATTTATATTATATCAAATCTTATAAATACCATCTATTATTTTCAAAAACTAATAATAATTATTTTTTCTTTCTACAAAATCATCTATTTCACACTATAAGAATTTCAATTTAAAAGATGACATCATTAAGTTTTACTAATATTAAATTATGTAAATCAAAGTAATAAAAAGATTTCAAAAATAATATTATTTTTGTATTTATAATGAGTTGACTATATCTTATAATTAAAAATAAGTATACAAAAAAAATTTAATTTAATTGTTATTTTGTAACGAAAACATTAAAATATAATAAAAAATATTGAATTAGAACCAACCCGATAAACCGACCCAACCCAAACCAAACCCGAACTGTTTGGGTTGGGTTAGGTTTAACCATAGATTGGTTTAGGTTGGATTTGAACTTCTCCAACCCGAACTGTTTGGGTTGGATTGTGGGTTTACCCTAAACCCGACCGAACTCAACCCACGAACACCCCTAACCACAACAACAAACCACATTAGAGTAATTTATGCATCCATTCTGTAAAGTACGAAAGTAAACATAGCATTTCAATTAAGTTTATAAGCAAATACCATAGAAGTTTGTTCCTATATATTACATGTTGTCTGGTTCCAAAATATAGTTGACAATTAGACATAGACATACAAGAGACCCACCTCTAGATAGAACCAAAAAGTAAAGGATCACAAAGGGAACTAAGCTATCACCACGCCTGTCCCTTTGTTAGCCGCTGAGGAACCTAAAATGTTAGTGGAGTAGTGAACCTAATTTGCAATGTGACTCAGTGAGTAGTAAAACCAGCATATTACCTATAACTGACATTCCAAAAATAATGCATATATGCATGGACAATAATGGTAAAACAATGCTTTATAACAAGGCATGTAGTAAAACTTTTATAAACAATGCAACAGTTAAAGAAGAACAGTTTGAATACGTGCTATTTGAAAACTACATTTAAGCAAAGGTTTCAAATCATCAAATCCAACCCTATGGTTATCGCTCGAGTGGGTCATGAGTCAGACGTACTGACCACTCAAGCGGGTCATGAGGTAAGCTTATTTATCGAATACCTAACCCCGCGCTTGGTCCTCAAGTGTCGTCACATGAGCGGGTTTGAGGCTCGGCGCATTGATCATATGCCCTAACCTTGACGCTCGGACATCGAGTCTAAATCTAATCACATCGTGTACCCTGACCACGCGCTCGGACCTTGAGCCTATGGTCTCACTATCGGTGTACATCTATTTATACTTCAAACCAATTGATGTAACTCAAATCACATGAAACTATTTAACCAATGTCATTTTACACACATTTTTTTGCAAGGAATACAAGTCAAAGTAGCACCTGAAATAAACTACTCACATCGAGTCTAGCGCATCGATATCCCATCGACACTCAGCTCTGTCTTGTCGTATATACTCAAATCTGCGTCATTTAAACTCAATTTCAGTTCCTTTGGAAAATGTGACTCAATTCTAGTTCAACTATTCCTAACCAGTCTTAGTCAACTAAACTTTGTCTCTGTCAAATTTGGTCAAACTTGGTCAATTGGTCGAACTTAGTCAAAATTGGTCAATTTGGGTCAAAATTGGGTCAAGTTAGTCAAAATTCTCAATTTTCAACACTTAGCCAAATTTTAAGCTTTTTATTCTATCTGCGTAGTGGACTTGTCGATTTTTCTGAGATCAATTCGTGCATCAGATTTGCGCAAAAATTTTCATGGCCTCTCATACACGTAGGCCAGGTAAAGCTGGGTATAATAAGGAACCTTTGGATTCTCCACAACAATTAGTATTTTGTAATTGACTCCAGCAACCACTTGGCTTTGAGCGAATAACACATCTTTTAACTTAAGTTTGTCACCAGTTCTCTGGTTATGCTCATTCACCGCATATATTGCTGCATCAACAACAACTTTGTCTTTTGGATTTGCATCGATATATCCACCCACCAGTCTGTCAGTGGCGAAAACTACATTAAAGACCAAAGGGAGAAGAAGAAGGAGAGTGGCTTAGAAGAACAACTGAACCTTCATCTTTGATTTAATTTTTTTTTATTTACATTCTTTGGTTTTCTGATTCATTTGCTGGACTAGAAACCTGATCAATTGCGGGGCTTCGCCCAGGTCAAAATATTCTACTATTGTTTGCGAAGTACACAACGTCATAGCAGGAACAACAACTTATAGTAGCACACTCCAAATTGGAATCTTCTTGACGCCGCTTACATCTTGAAGAACACTGTTAGACTTTGCTAGCCTCCAACAACAGTCACCACTGTCTTGTTGAAAAACAACTGTAGAGAATACAACTCCTTCTATGTCCTCACGATCACTCAATAAAATAGAATAAAAGAAATAAACTTTCAACACTCAATACAATGATTCGCACATGTAGAAATAATGTTTTCTTTGTAGTTCTAAGTGATGATGAAAGCCTTGAACACCTCTAAATATATATATTGCAGTCAGAGGACTTTCCATTGTAGACAAAAATTTTGGACCTTTTTTTGGGTAGACTTTGCGATGCACTGTATCTCGAAACTGTGAACACAATCCATTGTTTGACAGATTTCTAGAAATCTGTTTCTTTTCACGAACGACAAAAATCTTCTACAACTTTTCCTTTTGTTTTTTTGAATTTGAGCATACTAAAATCTTTTTGAAGAAAATGCTCAACCTGTTTATTTCTATATGCATTGCAAAAGATTTAAAATTCTTTTTTTGACAGATACCATTGATGTATATTTTTTTAATACCATTGGATTTAAAGATGGACAGTTTCCGAATTTAAGAAAGATTCCTTTTGAAAAAAAAAGAATCTTTAATACTTTTTAGAATCTCTTCTATAAAAAAAAATTCAGAGGATTCCTTTAACTTTTAGTAGGTGGAGATTTTGTCAAGATTTTAATAATTTTAGAAGGTTCCCTAAGTTTTAAAAAGTAGAGATTATTTGAAGATTGTTAGCAATTTAAGAGATTTTCCTAGTTTTTATTTTAGTGTGAATGAAAATCCATAAATACCTCTTTACTTTATGTAATTGACATTAAATAAAAATCTTTTTGAGTGTTTTTCATTAAATACTTCTTTTTGTTCTTTAATTAAGAACTTCTATGCATGATCTTATTAAGGCAACTTGTAAGGATTAACCTTATAACTTTAGTTCTAATCAATAAGTTTGGCTAGGATCAAGTTTTATTTGCTTGTTTCAAGATAATCTTTGGGTTCTTTTTCGAATTTATTCAGATCTGAATTTTTTGTTGCCTAAGGTTCACATAAAAAATTCTTGTAAGGCTTTTGAATTTGATCTTGAGCTAGCTTATACCTATGATCTCACTTTGAACTAATTGTATGGAAATTCAGACAAATCATGAAATTCAAAGTCTCAAATATTTTATATGATTATATAAAATATTTATCGCTTTGATCTTAATTTGAACGAATTTGATCTTAAAATATTTGAATTTGATCTTAATTTGAACGAATTATATTTAATTATATAATTCGTTCAACATAACAGTTAAAAAAGAACAGTTTGAATACGTGCTAGTTGAAAACTACATCTGGGCAAATGTTTCAAATCATCGAATCCAACCCTATGGTTATCGCTCGAGTGGGTCATGAGTCACACGAACTGACCACTCAAGCGGGTCATGAGCTAAGCTTATTTATCGAATACCCTAACCCCGCGCTCGGTCCTCAAGTGTCGTCATTTGAGCGAGTTTGAGGCTAGGCGCACTGATCATATGCCCTAACTGTAACACCCCAACCCCCACATTCTTTATTTGAGTGTGGACATAACCACTGTTGAACCCGCTGTTATAACAACTATTGCAACAATGCACTTAACCAAAAGGCGAGTTGGGTCCATGTTACTTTACAAGTGACACACACTTGACTTTCTATTTTTCAATACCCCATGCCTTAGAGTAGATTCAAGAATACAAATTTTCATTTAATAAAATCAAGGCAATTAAGATAAAGAAAAATTCAACACCTTTATTCATAAACAGGAAAATGCATAACTTTCTAATGTAAAGATAAACTTTTTTAAGTTAAAAATATTAGAATATCGGGTAAATACTTAGAATGAGATGCATAACCTTCTTGTAATCAAATATAGATGTCTATGTAATGTTGATGTAATGGTAATGCAACTAATGATACAATGCTGATACAATTGATTATGTAATTAATTACTTAAAGAAAAAGAAATATATCAGAGCCGTTAATCTTTCTTAATAAAAAAGAAATCAATCTTGAGCGCTCAAGATTAATTGGAGACTAATAAAGAAACCTCTATAAATAAGACCCTTATTATTTATTTTTGTATCAATTTTTTTTTGAAAATTTTATTAATAAGAAGGTTCTTTCTTGATCTCATATATTTTTCATTTCATTTTATTTTTTATTTATATTTTTAGTCAAATTATTTTATTTTATAACAGTCACAGCTTTTTTTAATTTTTGTAAGTTTACAGCTTTTTTTTATTTTTTATTTTTAAGTTTCGACGGACGAACCTTTTGCTTTATTCATGATTAAAGAAAGGACGATGCCTTTATTGATTAGTGATAATCACATCTCAATAATGGCTAACAGGTTCTTCTTTGTTTGTACTTTATGTTGGAGGAGATACTTGCAATTCTCTATTGCCTCACCTTTCTTTATTACCACTATACCCACCATTTTTAGTGTTATCACCTTTCTTTATTACCACTATACCCATCATATTTGATTAAAAAACTATTTTAAGTTAAAAATCTGCCCAAAATCTTTATTACAGATGGATGGTCAAGGCTTAACAACAATCAGACTAGTTCATCTCATTCTAGTAGACTTGTTAGACTATTGTATCGATCAGGCCAGCCAAGGGGTCTTAACATCTTTAGAGATATACATAGAAACACAATTAATTAATGATATGTGTTCAGTGTGATGACCCATGATTTGATATACAAAAAAATTATCGGGTCTAATATATGTATTTTCAAAAATTTTAATGAAAATACATGGATTTATCTCAAATTTTTTCAATTTTAAATTATGTATTGGAGAAAATTATAATGATTGGGAAAAATACGATTTTGAAGAGAAAATACATGAAATATAATTTCTGAAGAGAAATAATTTTTGGGATGGATTATTGAATTTTTGGAATAATTATGAGATTTTTAGAGTAATAAATGAAATTTTTGAGAGAAAAATGTGATTTTTGGGGGATTATTCAATTTTGGAGAAAATAATTGTGTAAATGATGAAAATGATGAATAATTGGAAGTTTTTTTTATGGAAAATGATGGAACAATAATTTTTATAGTTTAAAAAAAATTACAAAATTTTGACATATATATATATATATATATAAGAGGGAAATAGAAATTAAAAAAAAAAGAATTTCGGACCTGACAGCCTAGGCACTGGGCTTGGACTGCCAGGCCCGTTTTGGGAGAACCGCACAGGCACGAGCCGAACGGCCCGTAAGGGCCAGGCCTGGCACATGGGCCACTCTGCCCGTGTGGGCCGAGCTGGCGCTGGGCCAGCCCACGCGCCTGCCAGCCCAGCGTCCCCCTCTCTTTCTTCTCTCCCCTCTTTTCCCCTAGTTTTCTCCCCTCTTTGGCGAGAAAAACAGCTGCAACAGTTGTTTTTGGCCCCCAGAATTCCTCATTTAGGCAGCTCCGCCCGACAGGGCTCAAGTGGTGGACAAATGTGCACCATGAAGGCAACCCAACAAGCCATGTGGGAGACTACGTGGCGAGCTCATTGCCATGTATGGAGAGCTCAAATATGCAATGAAACTCATTTTCAACATTTTTCATGTTTGAACACTCAACTTGCACAGGCCCATTCTCCTTCATCTCACCACCGTTTTAGACATTCTTATACTCCTTGGAAATCTCTCAGACCCATCTACAAGGTCTTGCAATTCGTCTATCCAAAATCCCATCCGTTTGAGAAGAAAACAGCCAAGAAGACATGCTGTCCAACACTTGGAAACCTAGAAATTGAAAGCTGCGTGTTGATCTGATTTTCGAGCTGCTTGTTCACCACCCATCCGAGGTCCGTTTTGGACTTATAATAGCTTGTTGTAAACGTTGAAATATCTACTTTAACTTTCCTTTTGTACCAAATAGCAAATAAACTGTGGAAGTGCGTCAAAAATGGGGCCAAAGTAGACTGCTCACTAACCTTTTGATAGTTTCTGCAGGAAAGTGATCTTGAGGGTGACTTTGAGCCTCCATTTCCAGTGGCTAGGGGCAACCATTTTGGCCGAGACTTTGACCAATTGAAAGCTTACATTAAGGGCTGCAAGGAGGTATAAAGGTCGAACCTTAAGGCTCTATAGATAAGTCTTTATATGCTGTTGAAAATCCCCTGTTACACATGAACTTTGAACTTAGACAAATTTCTAAAATTTCCTTATGTATATTATGTTGTTGAGGTTGTGTATGAGACGATTTTGGGGCTTATGGGTATATTGTTTCGAAAGGACCCTGATAAGGGATTGTTTTATGACCTACATGCTTGCAACATGTACAAGTAATGGCCCTAAATTAGAAGTTAGAAAACTTGGAAATTAAGGCACTTAAAACAACTTAGGAAACTTGGAAATTAGAAATCAGTTTGACAAAGAAGTATCAGATCAGTTGACTGACCAAACGTAGGTATTTTGAGTTGAAATTTAGTGGGGAGGCCACTGGACATGTCAAGATTGAGTGTACCAAATTTCACCCTATCTGAATTGATTTAGTGGGTCAATTGAATACATAATTGATTGCTGGAAATATGCAGTCCGAGAATTCAACTTTCTTGATATCCCTATTAAAAAATCATAACAAATAATGTCCAAAAATCATGAAATAAAATTATAGTAACCTTTGGGAAAGAATAGATCAAAAATGAAAATTTTTACACAAATCTAACGGTTGGATTAATCACAGAAAATTTGGGAAATTTACTGCTAGGAAGTGTGAACCCAGAAGTTCCTGTGATTCAATTGAAAATTCTGAGATTAAATTAAATGGCCAAAACTTAGTGTATTAAATTTGGTGGAGAGATTCCTAAGTATGTCTAGTTTATGTCTACCAAATTTCAGAGCAATCTGATATGGATAAGTGGGTCAAATTAGCCAAGCAGTCACTGCGTGTCATATAGAATCCCAGAACACATAGTCCCTGAAATCTCAGTTAAAAACACTATCAAATGAAGTCCTAAAATCATGATTGAAAATTCTTGAGAAGGTTAAAGGAGTCTAGAACAAACCTAAAAAATTTGGTGCAAATTCGACGTACGGATTGCCCGCAGAAAAATTGGCAAGTACGCTGCGTAAGAGAGCAAAGAACCCCAAATTTTACTAAGTGTTGGGATTTTGAACCAATTTTGACCCAATTGGCCCATTTTGACCCAATTTGGGCACAAATTGACCAACAGTGACTAGGATGACCACATTGACCAGAGTTGACTAGAGTTGATTGAGTTTGACCGATTGACCGAACCGGTTGGGTCGATCGAAACTGAGTAGGGACAGTGAGATTTGAAATTAGACCACTGTATGGATAGAACTGAGATTTGTGTTTGATTAATGCAAACTCGAGTGAACATTGTGGGACTCGACTGGTTGTCGACGGGACATTGGTGTGCAGGACCCGAGGTGAGTAGTTTGACTCAAGTGTTTTTTGTGACTTTTATTCCTTACATATAAACTTGTACGAAACGACATAGTTTAAATGGTTTCACAAGTCTTAGATACATCTGGTTAGTTTTGAGATTGGTAGATTTACACTGGTAGTGAGACCATAGGCCCGTAGGCCGAGTGTCGGGGTCAGGGTACTTGATATAATTGCAATAGACTCGAGGTTCGAGCGCCAGGGGTTAGGGCATATGATCAGTGCGCCTAGCTCACGAACCCGCTCGAGTCATGGCACTCGAGGACCGAGCGAGGGGTTAGGGTATTCGCGGAGTACGCCTAGCTCACGACCTACTCAAGTGGCTAGTATGCCTGATTCAGGACCCGCTTGAGCAATGACCATAGGTTGGGTTTGTTGAGTTAACCTAGCTTGGATATGTTTTTCTTATTGGCATGGATTTGAGATGTTTTTTGAAACTGATGCACTATTTATAACTGTTTTCATACTATGCCATGCTTTTGAATGTCATATTATTTTTACTGCTCATGCATACATACATTGTTTTGGAGTATTGGTTATAGTTAACATGCTGATCATTCTACTCACTGAGCCACCTTGATTTTAGGCTCATTGCTCTATCATCATTTTAGGTTCTACAGTGGCTGACAAAGGGAAAGGCGTAGTGATCGCCTGACTCCCTCACGATTTCGTCCCTGTTCTTTTGATCTTTTGATTAAAGATTGGTCATTCTGTACGCATGTAAGGGGTCATTATGTATTTTGGACAAGACTAATGTTTAATGAAATGTTTCCGCTTTGCTTGTTGCTTACTTTTGCTTTTAAGTGTCCCAGTTATTTTGATATCGTCTGTTGTATGAGTTTTGGAAATGACTTAATAGTAGTCGGGCGAACTTGACTTGGTGAGAGGGTTCGTCAGGCCACTGTGCCGGTCGAGCCGCCCTTGGCTTAGGGAAAGGGTCCCGACATTCAGTTTGAATTATGAATAAACACATGATAACTTGATGATTTGATAACAATATGTGAACGATGTGATGACATAGCGATTGAGAGCTGATTACCATATCATAATAATTTGATATCTAGATGCCTTTTTGTTAATTTTGTTTGCAAATACAATTAGAATTAATTTCATAAATCATGTACATTTCCACTAATAAACATCAATAATAAATTTAACAATTCACTTGTAGTGAATGAATCTCCTAAGAAATTTTAGTATCATGATTGTGTAGATGTCTTGAGATGATTACTTAATTAGCATGAGATATTTTTAAGTAGTTACCATATGAGGAAAAGGTCTTTAAATTAAGTAACAATTGATTCTCGATGATTACAAACTAAGTGTTCGCAACATTAATATTTAAAACTTTTATTTAAGTTATTATGTGTATATTTGACAAAAATGTTCTTACATATTAAATTATCAAGCTCATCCCATTTTTTCATGTAGGTTTACAAAAGAATAAAGTTGATTAAAATAGTAAGTGGTTCATTAATTAATTGGCATTTATATGTTAAAAAAATCCAATAATTTGTTTTGTTTATTTGTGAACTTTAATTAGTTAACAGTAGTATTATAATCCAATAAATTTTGCAAATATTATTATATTAACTCAATGTTCATGAAACATTTGATATGTCTAAGATAATTTTTCATTTGATTGGATGAATATTTTTAAATGTGGGATCTCTAATGAGCGGACAACGGTTAAAACCCTCATGACTTAAAGTGAAAATATATTGTCTTTAGTAGAGTTGAAATGACATTTATTTATCTTAACCATTATGTTAGTTTTTTAAAAGGTTGATTTCTAAATTTAATTATCAAGATAACTTATTTTACTATTCTTATAATAATGGAGGTTAAAGTATATGAATGTAAATTACACATCACTGGTTTCTTTTTTTAAAAAAAATTGAAACACTTTTTTGAAGGAATTGGTTGCAGACCTAATTTATGACTCTCTTCAAAATAAAATATTTATTATTTTTTTTTAAATTAAGTGTTTAAAACTGGATAAAATAAAAAATAAAAACATAAAATTATATGTTATTTAAAAAATAAATAAATTTGTACTTTAAAAATTATCTCTTAATAAGATGAAATAAAAAAAATAAAATATTTATTGTGACTCATGATTACTAAAAAAAAAAAATCAAGGCGTGACAAAATAGAACAAAAACTCAACCGTGACCAAGTTGAAAGAGGCATGACCAGTACGAGAAGAGAAAATTAAGAGCTTAACGTAGAACTTTTCTATATTATAAAACATTGTCCAATGCAATGCAACAAGTAAAAATCACAGCTAATTATTTTGAATTTAAAAAGTCTATTAGATCACTTACAAAGAAATGGTAATACAAGTAGGAGCTCGACTAGCCGATTTTCAGTACTCTGAAAATGATTTTAATGACTCCATCAAAAAGTTAAATCGAGATGCCTGAAAAAAAAAGTGATTCTATTTGAACTAAAATGTATTCATCAAAGGGGCATAAATCTGATATGGCATGTATATATATGTTAGGTTTCAATTTGAAAGTTACTTGCAAGTAATTAATGTTCGTAGTTTAAAATTTGGTGTATGCTAAATCAGATTTGCATCTTTTAATGTAGGCTAACTTTTCAATTCAAATAACATAACACCCCGAGGAAAAAAAAAAAAACATTGCATGACTTCAGTCTTGCCTTATAAAGGTTATAAGGAAGCTCCCAATTTAAAAACTCCCTTTCTTAAATGATTTAATTGAAAACTGTCTTGGTTTCAAATTTCTATTGCTCCAAAAGTATAATCCCAAATTTTCTTTCTCCATAAAACTTAATTTTTTTTTAAATCACCATAAAATTTAAATTAATCATGAATCATCACCAATTAGCTAGACTCTTGTAATATGCGTAGGGTCATTTTATGAGCCAGTAATACCAAGTAGGTTCAAGAGATCATGAGAGTTCAATCCATAAAAACGTCAGGATATTCATTAAGTTCATCAAGTACGTATAAATCATGGAGCTATCCTCGTACGTAAGTTAACGAGGGCCTTATTTTATCAAACAACACCACACATGCACAACATTAAGCATAGATAGCTAGCCATAATTTTTAGATTGATACATAACTAGCTCGTCAAGTGAGCAGCTCATCATTCAATTATTGGTTCAAACTTACTGAGCTCCGTCATTCCCTCCCATGGCCTCTCATACACGTAGGCCAGGTAAACTTGGGTATAATCAGGAACCTTTGGATTCTCCACGTCAATTAGTATTCTGTAATTGACTCCATCAACCACTTGGCTTTGAGCAAATAGAACATCTTTTAACTTAAGTTTGTCACCAGTTCTCTGGTTATGCTCATTCACCGCATATATTGTTGCATCAACAACAGCTTTGTCTTTTGGATTTGCATCGGTATATCCACCCAGCTGTCCGTCAGCGGCGAAAACTACATTGAAGAACAAAGGGAGAAGAAGAAGAATAGCGGCTGAGAAGAACAACTAAACCTTCATCTTTGATTAAAATTTTTTTATTTATTTACTTTCTTTGGTTTTCTGATTCATTTGCTGGACTAGAAGCCTGATCAATTTATAGAAGTACTTGGAATTGGATACCAAGGGAGCTAGTAGTGGTGTAGAGGTCATATACAATTTGATGATTAAAAAAACACATAGATATTTTGTTTTGTAATATTTGATATACAAGTGCAGCAATATGAGTGTTGCATCCTCTATAATTGAATTAAACTGCTAAATTCATCGCGGTGTTCTACCGCAAGGGGCCACGTTAAGTCAAAGTGTCGGGGAAAAAAAAGTTGGTTTTCTGCTTTTAAAATGAAGTTTTTTTTTTCTTTAAAGCATTTTTTAGTGTAGAGATTTACATAGCGAAACACACATGTTGAAAGAGAAATCAAAGACAGTTATCACGCCACCCAATACTCAAGCTCCAGCTACACACTTTGTTACTGCGTACAACTACAAATTCTGTTATTAAACTCATCAAATAGTAGAATGCCACATATACAAGACTAGGACACACCAATTGTTATTCTACATGTGTACATAACTTACTATATAAAATAAAGCTCACGATGCATATGGAAATACAGAAAAACAGATCATACAAAATATAGAAACAGAAGTGTTCTCTATTCTTCTTCTCTTCTTTTCTTTCTCTTCTCTCTTCTTCTTCACTGCTATTGAAATCTTCTGTTGCTTAACTCTCATTCTTCATCCTAGCCATTTTCCTATAACACACACACACACACAAAGATGTAAATAACGCAAGAAAAAGAATACATACAAATTTACGTGGTTCGATAAAAATTCACCTAGTTTACTGAAGATGAAGAAATCTCTTAATTTGGGAGAAAGTTTACACCATTCCATATCTTTTTTGGTTTTTTCCATTTTTGAATTTCTATTTCCCTATCCCATTATATAGAGTCTTCCACTTAGTATCTTATTCAGAATTAGAAAGCTTCTAATTTAATTTCCTATTTTAATTAGAATTTTGAAACAGATAGGAAACTGATACATATTAGGATACTATTAAAAAAGAAACTCATAAAAAATAGAAACATCTCTCGGGCCTACAAGAGTTCGAGACATATATATATATATATGACATTTAGAAGATATCATTAAAGATTTTCCAAACGCGATTAATGTAACGTAAAAAAATATATATGTACTTTTTTTTTAAAATAAGAAAAGAATACTAAGCTATTCTTTATTGTTTAGTTGAAGATGATTATACATATAGTATGTATATACCAACTTTATTGGTAAAGATCGAGGACAACAATCAAAGACTACTTTATTTGTAGGATCTTTCTAGCAGCAACTCTGGTTGCATCAATTACAATTTCTATGAAACGAAATAATGAGATTAGTGGTGCCATTATATCAAATGGTTCAAGGAGGTCATATACAATTATTGTTAATTAGGTTTAAAGATTTGTTGTTCGATACTATTCAAATGTGAATCATCACATAAATAGATTATTCATGTTGTATCACTAAGAATCAAAATAAATGTGAAAGCGTACCTGAATCCGTTATAATGTCTGTGAATCACGAGTCCAGCAGTTGGTCTTTCAAATCAACACGTAGTTTCTTTTGATTTCTTTTTGATGATGGGATATCAGATAGAATGAAAACTTTTTACGTGTGATTTGGGGGACCATAACTACATATATATAGGCTAACCAAATGGTAACCCTAATTATTAATTTTTATATTTTGGCCCATCAAAGCCAACAATAATTAAACTTTATTTGATCACATTAAACACTCTAAACTTTATATGATGGTATTCAAATACACAATTATATTCACATATAAGCTCACATGTTCAATTAATACCCAACAATCTCCCACTTGGGCTATATGTGTTCCATCATAATTGTGCATAAAAATAACCTTATGAGTACTCAAAATTTTCTATCATTACTAAATGCACTTCAAAGAAATCCGGTCCACCAATTATATCAACATAGGATCAAAGCGGCATTCGTTACATTTAACGTAACTAAACCTATCAATGGTCACATATATTGACATAACTAAATGACATGGATCAAGCATGGATTTGTAGCATGAAAATTTCATGCAGCGTGATCAATATAACGTGCATATTTCCAATTGGTCCAAACTTATACCTTGATGAGATCAATCATTTTAAGAAAGTTCAGAGAAAAAAAAAACCAAATACTTTATAAATGAAAATAACCAAAGTATCCATAAATCATAACCAAAAATCAAATGTAACACAGGTTCATATCTATAGCATAGCTAAGCGCAAACTCCCACTGAAACTATATATCCTCGAAAAACATAACTCCCATATGAGCGGTGTGCTCACGAAAGACCTTAGGTGGTAATCCTTTAGCAAGCGGATCCGCAATCATGGAGTTTGTCCCGATGTGCTCTATAGATAGTTGTCCACTCTGAATTCTTTATTTAACAACAAGGAACTTGATGTCAATGTACTGTTGACTTATTGTCATAAAATTATTTAAGTGGTTTTTCTATGTTATCCACAATATGCAACCCAGTAACAAAATTTCGTAGCCATATCCCATGGTTTGATGCTTCATAACTTGCTATAAATTTCGCTTCCATAATGGAAGAGGCTGTGAGTGTTTGCTTAGCAATCTTCCAAGAAACAGCCCCTCCAGCAAGCATGTACATATAGCCTGAGGTGGATCTCCTACTATCTTGGCATCTAGCGAAATTAGAATAAGAATAACCGATGATCTCCAAATGATCCGATTTCCTATATGTGAGCATGTGTCCTTTTGTTCTCTGTAAATATCGCATGACCCGTTTGGCTGCTATCCAATGATCCATTCCCAGGTTACTTAAATATCTCCCTAGCATCCCAACAATGTATGCAATATTTGAACGCGTACAAACTTGAGCATACATTAGACTTCCTACAACTGATGCATAAGGAATCTTTTGCATATGCTTAGTCTCATAGTCATTTTTGGGGCATTGACTTAAACTGAATTTTTCACCCTTAGACACAGGGGTATCACTTGGTTTGCAATCTTACATGCCAAATCTCTTTAGAACCTTTTCGATATAGCTCTTTTGTGATAATCCCAAAACACTCTGAGAGCGATCACGATGTATCTAGATCCCTAATACAAAAGAGGCGTCACCAAGATCTTTCATCTCAAAATTTTGTGATAAAAATTTCTTGGTTTTGTGAAATAAGCTCATATCATTACTGGCAAGCAATATGTCCTCGACATATAAAATCAGAAAGATATACTTACTTCCACTAAACTTATGGTATATACATTTATCCACCGTGTTACTCTCGAAACTGAATGAGACAGTAACTCTATGAAATTTGTAATACCATTGACGAGACGCCTACTTGAGTCCATGGATGGATTTCTTTAATTTACAAACCATTTGTTTTGCATCTTTTGACAAAAAGTTTTCTGGTTGCACCATATAAATTGTTTCTTCAATGTCACCATTGAGAAACGCAGTTTTAACATCCATCTGATGTTACTCAAGATAAATATGTCACTAGAGCCATTATGATTCTAAAATAGTCTTTCGAAGAAACTGGAGAGAAAGTCTCTTTATAGTCGATGCCTTCTTTTTGTGTAAAGCCCTTAGCGACAAGACGTGCTTTGTACCTTTCTACATTGCCTTTTGAATCCCTTTTGGTTTTAAATATCCATTTGTAACCAATGGGTTTCTCACCTTCAGGCAATGAGACCAAGTCCCAGACATCTTTGTCCCTCATAGACTTGATTTCTTCATTCATGGCATCGATCAATGAGAATTAGAACTTTCCATGGCTTGACAGAAGTTGATTGGATCATCTTCCACCATTCCAATGTCAACCTCATGTTCTTGGAGAAATACAAAGTAATCATTTGGAATTGCACTTCTCCTTTCTCTAGTGGATCTTCTTAATGGCATTGATTCTTGAGATTGTAGATTTTGTTCTCCTAGAATATCTTCTGGAATTTGAATGGAAGGTTCAATAACATTGTCTTGATCCGAAGTTGCTTCTTCGAAGACAACATCTTTTATCCTTTCCCCCCCTGCAAACTCAACATCCTCAAAGAATCGGGCATTATCCGTCTCAAAAATGGACTTAGCTATGGGATCATAAAACTTGTAACCCCTGGATCTCTCTAAATATCCAACAAAGTAGCAACTAATAGTTCTTGAATCCAATTGCTTTTCATTTGGCCTGTAAGGCCTTGCCTCGGCTGGACATCCCCAAATGTGTAAGTGCTTCAAACTAGGCTTTTTGCCCATCCAAAGTTCATAAGAGGTCTTATTAGTTGCTTTAGTTGGAATTTTGTTGAGTATATATGATGCGGTCTTTAGTGCATTTCCCCAGAGTGATTCAATTAGGTAGAATGAGAAATCATGCTCCTCACCATGTCCTTAAGCGTTCTGTTTTGTCTTTCAACAACACCATTCATGCTAGGATAACCTAGCATGGTGTATTATGGGACGATACCACATTCCTCTAGGAATTTAGCAAATGGTCTTGGACGTTGTTCACTTGATCCATCATACCTGTCGCAGTACTCACTACCACGGTCTGATCTGACACTTTTAATTCTCTTGCTGAGTTGGTTTTCAACTTCAGCCTTATAACTTTTGAACACATCTAAGGACTGTGACTTTTCATGAATGAGATAAAGGTAGTCATATCGTGAAAAATCATCTACAAACGTTATAGAATATTGCTGACCATTCCAAGAAGCTGTAGGGAACGAACCACAAATATCTTTATGTATAAGTTCTAAGATATCTAAAGTCTTATAGGCACCTAATCTCTTAACATTTGTTTGTTTTCCCTTTATGCAATGAACACACATATCAAAATCTGTGAAGTCAAGGGAGTTGAGAATTCCATCAGACACAAGTCGCTCAATTCTCCTTTTGGAGATGTGTCCTAATCTCTTGCGCCATAGTGAAGAAGAATTCTCATCGGTTAATTTTCTTTTTAAACTGCGCGTACCCATATGCAAGGATTCATTAAAAGAGACAATTATGTCAAGCAAATATAGATTATTATAACCTGATAAAAAACCAGTACCAATCAGATTTGAATTTTGGAAAAGGCTAAACTTTCCATGTGACGACCCATGTTTTTGGCATCGGGTTGACGGATCCGACATATATGCATTCTATGAATTTTCTAGAATTTTAATGAGAAAATACAAAATTTTTCCCAATTTTTCTCCATTTCTGTGACGACCCACATTTTTATCATCGGAACGACGGGTCTGACGTTCATGTACTCAATGTATTTTCTGTAATTATAATGAGAAAATACAAAATTTTCCTCAACTTTTTCCAATTTCGAATTTTATTATTAAAGGAAATAGAAATAATTTGAGAAAATACAATTTTAAGGAGAAAACACATGGAAATATTAGGAAAATGTGTTATCTTGAGGAAAATAATTTATGAGATTAATTTATGAATTTTTGGAGCAATTATCAGATTTTTCGAATGATAAATAGAATTTTTGGATGAAAAATATGATTTTTGGAGAAAATAATTGGATAAATGTTGTAATTGGGTATAATGTTGATATTTTGATAGAAAATGATGAATTAAACAATTTATAATAGTAGAGGATGAAAAATGTGAAATTTCGGTATATAATACGTATATATTGGTGTATAAGTATTGGTAGAAAAAAAAAAAAAAGAAAAGAAAATGCAAAGGGGGGGGGACCTGGGCCGGCCCAGGACCCACTGGGCCGAGCGCCCGGCCCTCACAGGCGCCCGCCCGTGCGGGAATCGGGCCGCACGCGTGGCCCGGGCGCTACGCGCCAAGAGGGGGGTCCAGCCCCCCTCTTCCTTGTCCTTTTGTGCGAAAGTACCTGATTTTTTGATGGGTTTTTGGCATTTTTCAGCCATTTTTTAGCACAAAAACCAGGGAAACCCATTGTATTTGCACTCATGGTTTGGCCATCACTTCATGGCCTCTCTTGTGGCCAATCCAGGCTGCCAACTGGGCATCCAGCATGTGAAGCTAGATGCCACCTGGATTGCCACATGTCACCCATTCTTTTCATGCAAGCCTCTCACATGCAACAAAACCCCCCTCTTGAGCTGAAACCCAAAATTTTTTCAGAATTCTGGAACTAACTCCTTGGCTTGTATCTCCTTCAATCATTAACCATATCAAGCAAATGATAGCTTGATTCGAAGCTAGTACTACCACCTACAAGATCCAACAAGTGTTTTCCCCAATCCTTGAGTCGTTTGAAGCAGAAAACACCAAGAAAAGAGGCTGTCCACACTGTTCAA
>JAJIYU010002596.1:0-29615 GCA_030144865.1 Tinospora cordifolia
AATATAAATTTGAGAAAAATTGATATAAATCGTTGTATTTCCATTAAAAATTCTAGAAAAATGTATATATCATATTTGAAAATTTGCACACCAAAACATGGGTCGTCACAGAAGTGAAATGAGCAAAGCTTTTTATAGGGGTGTTTGGTGGGTCCCATGCATCTAAATAAGTCAAACAAAATGGCTTCCCCTTATCTCAACATCATAAATCTTATATTATCTTCTAATTTTGTTTTTTTCTCTCACTAAGCACCCTTATCCAATATATATATATATATATATATATATCTTTTCTTTTATTCAATACTATATTTATCTAACCGAGGACACATATATAATAATCATCATGATCATATATATTTATATATCTCTATATATATACATGCATAAATATATATATATGTATGCATACAAACACACACACACACACACATATATATGTGATTAAATCATTTCATTTTATTACTTGATTCATTTCATTTTTTTTTCTAACCACATTAATCAACACTATTGCGAAAAAATCATACGCATTAATTTATACAATTTTAATAAAATCACATATTTTTATTTATAATTCATTAATTAATACAAAAAATACATGTCGAACCTGTCGACTCGATGTCCAAAAATATGGGTCGTTACATCTATAACATCCAACCAATTTGAAGAAGCCTTTAATAGTCTAATTCCTTGGCCATTACACTAAGCAAGGCCAACATGGGGTTCCTTGGGATTCTATGCAGATCTCCATAAATCTTTATGATTCATCTTGATGGTAAGGCCAATGTGACATTTCTCTTTTGGCAATCTACTTGGGATATATGATGATAGTCAATCCATGCCCAAGATCATATATCCCAAGTATGTGACATAAAATCAGCTTGAGGTTTAGCCTGATCATATATCCCAATGCTTATGTAACTTGAAGTTTATGTAACATAAAATATTTTATGTGACTTGAGGTTTATGATGATAGTGAATCCATGCCCAAGATCATATATCCCAATGTTTGTGTAACTTGAGGTTTAGGTTTAGGGATAAGCTGATTAATCTTGATGGTAAGGCCAATGTGACATTTCTCTTTTGAGAACTTCATTAAAGTCAATCAATTGTTTAGCTTGGATTTTTCCTCTTATCTGTGAGTAATTGGAAGGTTTCCTTGTGGAAAGTGTCTCATCATTTGTTCCACCACTTGTCTAGTAATTTAACCATGGCTTTGAGAGTCATGATGATCTAAGTTGTTATAGTTGGAGGGTGTGGCAAGAATGTCTTTTCCAATGTCTTTTCTTTAGGTGGTTCTATTCAGCTTGATCCTTTTACCCCCTATCTGTGGTCGCCCCATGACATGTATGACTCACTTGTATTATAATCATAATTCAGTTTTAAACACTAGTCACATAACTTCCTTATATGTATGAGCATCAACAAAAATTTTATCTCTAAAACTTCATGCAAAGATTTAAACTTTCATTATATCCATTGAATTTTCTAATATATGCATTTCATGTTTTGCATCATAAATTTAAATTCATGATGTCTTACAACATTTTCATGATTAAATGCAAGCACGTGCTCATCATTCATCTCCTAAGCACCTAACTACACATAGACTAGAATTCTTTTGGTTTCTAATATTTTTCCTTCTCCAATGTATTTCATCATTAGTTTCTCCTTTTATTTCTTCCTTGAGTAATTTGTCCTTGATCTTTAAGGCCTTTGATACAATATCAAGCAAATTGTGGCACTCATCTCAATAGAATATCTGGTGAATCTCCAACTTCAAGCCCACATATAAATTTAGGATGAAAACCTCTTTTTCATCCATGTTTATCTACATCATGTTATAAAATCTTCATTCCAAAGTTAAAATTGATTGTGTTATCCCAATGAGTCCCTCTATGCAACAAATGTATCATTAATCATTGGTATTTAAACTATTGTGCTAGAGTGAATCTAGATTCAATATTCTAATTTGTCACAAGCATGTGAGTCCAATGATTTATAGTCTAAGTTCAAAGTTGAATCAAGAACTCTTGATTCAAAATGACAACATTTGATCATAATTAGGTTACCAATCCTCGCTTGTCCTCAAATAAGAAATTTGTAAGGTAAGCATAAAAAATAAAACTAAAACAGCAATCATAAATAATAAATACATACAACACCTAGCATGCAATAGCATAATAAAACCATTATTCTTCTACCTATACCCTTGCATTCAAGTGCCTCACCCCATTTTAGTCTTGTTACATAAGCTTCCACAAAGGAATACCATTGCACCCAAAAAAGGCATAAATCCCTTATCGACTAAGTCTTCCCCAGTAACCAAAATGCCAACTGCCCATTTTGGTTCCTTTAAATTCATTAGGTATTCACCAAATAAAGCCCACTACAATCCACAACCAAGTATACTCGCATACCCCTAAAGTTCTATGTACTCTATCCTACATAGGGACCAAAATCATGGATTCTCCCTTATCCAAATTTGGTTCACATAAGGTCTCAAACACATTTTCATCTCTAACCAATGCCCACATTAGACTCACCACCTACTTACCTATCTAAGGTATTTTCGACTCTAGGATTTATAGTTCAAAACCTATTGCCTATGCTTTGATGCCACCTTTGTAATATGTCAAAATAATTTTCATTCAAATTTTTAATTTTCTTTCATATGTTGTCCTTTTTTATATACATGACTTCATTTTTCAAAAAGAAACTCAATTATAATACTTAAGAAATCTCATTGTAAAAATATGTCACGTCTAACTAAGAGATTATATTTGTCTATTGAAACTTCATTGAAAACATTTGAATATATAGTTCCTTAAAAAAACTAGTTTTATAATTCCATGTCTTTAAAAGATCTTTCAAACAACCTTGTTGAATTAGTCCCAATAGTATGTAATAAGCTATAGAAGTTGTTCTAGTTCATCTTGAACGAAAAGTTTTATATCATCTTGAACTAGAAAAAACTCACCAAGGACTGAAAAGAGGGCTCTGGAAGTTCAAGAAATTCTTGAGAGGATATTTGGACTAATCTCTAAATATTGAAGCAAAAGAAAAAAAAACACACCAAATTGGTTCTAGTAGTGTAGAACAAGTTATTGAAGTCATTGTTGTTCCTTTGAATTGAAAGTTTAGGATAATGGATCAAAAACTCAACAAGGTATGACATCAAATTTAGCAATTGCGGGGGCTTTTTGGGAGGATATTTGGGCTTGTTGCAAGCGTTGAAATAATAATAATAATAATAATAATCAAATTTATCCCTATAGCATATAACAAGAATGCTCCTTTTAGAAAACCATGATGAATTAGTCCTGATAGCATGTAGTAAGCTATAGAAGTCGTTTTGTTCATCTTGAACTAGAAGTTTTGGATCATCTTGAACAAGAAAAAAGTCACCAAGGAATGAGAAGAGGGCTCTAGCAATTCAAGAGATTCTTGAGAGGATATTTGGACTAATCTCTGAATATTTGAACAAAAAAAAGGCACCAGATTGGTTCTAGTAGTGTAGAACAATTTATTGAAGTCATTTTTGTTCCTTTGAATCGAAAGTTTAGGATAATGGGTCAAAAACTCAACAAGGATTGACAACAATTTTTACCAATTAAAAGGGTTTTCAAGAGGATGTTTGGGCTTTTTACGAGTTTTGAAATTAAAAAATAACAATAATCAAAATTTTCCCTATAGCATATAACAAGAATGCTCCTTTCAAAAAAAAAACCTTGTCGAATTAGTTGATAGCATGTAATAAGCTATAAAAGTTGTTTTAGTTCATCTAATGTAATAAGCTATAAAAGTTGCTTTGGTCCATCTTGAACTAAAAGTTTTAGATCATTTTGAACTAGAAAAGATTCACCAAGGAATGAGATGAGAACTCTAGCAATTCAAGAGATTCTTGAGAGGATATTTGGACTAATCTGTGAATATTAAACCAAAAAAAGAAAAACACACACATACACACACACACACACACACACACACACCAAATTGGCTCTAGTAGTGTAAACCAATTTATTGAAGTCATTTTTGTTCCTTTCAATTGAAAGTTTAGGATAATGGATCAAAAACTCAACAAGGAATGACAACAAGTTTTAGTTGTTGCAAGGGGTTTTTAGGAGGATATTTGGGCTTGTTGCTTGTGTTGAAATTAAAAACATAATAATAATCAAATTCATCCCTATAGCATATAAAAAGAATGTTCCTTTTAGGAGGATTTAAGAATTTACCCAGTCGTGGGAGTAGAGTTTTGATGGATATTTTGACTCACTTCAAGTGTTGGAAGAAAATGAAAAAAAAATCCCCCAAATTGGTCTTCATTGTAACACCCTAACCTTCGGTCACCCGACTGTACTAGGGCCAAATTATTTAAACAACCTCGGGTGCAATAAATATTAAGATAAATAGATATTAAATAATAGTCATGGGGTCAACCAAAGGTTAGACATGCTATGTCATAACTACATCTCAACTAATGACTATAATGTGCATCAAGCAACATCAATCATGATGCGATAAATAAAATGATAAATAACATAAAAAATTTGTTCTCACGTAATGAATTAAAATATGTCTATGAGTAAGTTTGGCCCATTGGCCGATACATTAATGCTGAATTAAAATAATAGACACATGATCTGAAAAAATAAATATTGACCCCATGGTTGACCCAAACTAAATCAAAAACTTCATTGGGGTTTAGTATGTACCTAAAAAAATTAAAAGTAAATGGGGTAAGCTCAAAGGAGCCCCCAGTGAATCATCACAAGCATATCTCATACATTATAAAATTAAAACACTAACATGCAAATACTTTCAAGACATTAAGCAATTCAAACAGTTCATTGTTTAGGCTAACATAAAGACCAAAAGGATTATCCTCAGTATTTTCCTTCTCTTGGATTAGAAATCTATCAGTTTAGGGCCTAGTCTAGGGACATCTCCTAAGGGAAGCATCGATCTTCAAGGGCATCTCTCCAAAAGGCATCAACTATTAGGGACACTTTCAAAAAATGATCATTCTACAAGTACACCCTAAAGAAAACTACGTATTGGTCATACACAGGTGTGGTATTATACCAATCCATGACCCTAACTTAGCTTATCTCAAATTGTAGAACTTTCATTAGTGGTCTAATACAAACGCACCACACTGAGCCTACTTACTATGGACAATACCCATAGGGATCAAATCTGGATACACCACACTGGTACATGTTTGATTTCTTAATCATCTTTATTTATTTGAAGCTATGACATAAATAAAAATCATAAACATACATGGTCCGTATCAACAAGTAAATCAACAAAAGATTACATTGTTCATAACATGGCATAATGAATTATTAAAACCTTAGCATTTTTGTAATCTTGCAATCAATCATGCATGCAAACCAACATAAAATCAAAGGCATGCTAACATGAACCTTATCACAAAATTCAACAAAAATGAACCTATTCATATTAGAGTTTCAATAATTATAATACAAGAGAGAGTCAAGAGTCATGTCCACCTATACTTGAGTTCTATGTTCTTCGTGATCCGCAATTTGATGTCAACCCACTAAAGTTAACCTAACAAGTTCCGATGTTAGCTTTAGTATCTTATCTCACACCCAAGTATTCCTTAATCTTTTACAATCTTATTTAATATTCTTCATTTAAGGGTATGAGATAGTGGTCCAATCACCGCCCTTACTGAACTGATCATACCTAAATGACTTAGGGTTCTTTATGTTTTCAATTCCAATCTCCAAGAGGCATTGTCTATGACTTCTTGAGACTTGTTTCATATGAGTTTGTGGTTCCTAATGCATAACCATGGTCATCACTTACCCATTGTACCGAAACCATGGCTACGTTCTATTCCGATGGGCCTATTTTTGCCATTTCATGTGACTAACCATTTGAAACCCACTTTAATACTTAGGTTATGTTCCTAAGATATTTCTAAGTTTATTTATATATTCCTTATTACTTATGAGGGTTTATCAAGTTATTTGTAAAGGGTATACCAAAAGTGTCTCGGTTTTAAGGTTTTTATTTCTAATCACTTTTCTTTAGTTTTAAACTATATCCTAATAGTTTTTTAAGTGTTTTAACATTAGTAAATGTAACTTTCATCCCAAATCTTTTAACACCAAGGCACATGAAAACCCCTATTTTTTCCGTGTTCCATGCTCGTTTTGCTCCCAAATCGAGGTCGCACCTTGAGGAATTTCTTCCTATCTTTTACCCTGCTTCTTCTCATCATTCCCTTATTGTTCTAAGTATACAAGTCACTATTACATGGCTCACACTTTCATCCGTGCTTATATGCACTAAAACACCCCTGAAATGCCTAGTTTTGGATGTTTTAGTTATAGTGTATAAGAGCGTGTGTATAGCTTACTTTTCTCATCTCATGTGTCCTCTTTGTGACACTTTTCTCCTATGTTCTTAGGTCATAATACTCTGATATATGGCTTACATATTGAGAACATTTGATTTGCACATAAAGTTCTAAAACGCATTATTTTCAATGTTTTTCACCCACATACCTTGAGGGGTTTGTGTGTAGGGTGTTGGGCTGCCACTATCAAGGTCAAAACACATCTAAGAAGGGTAATTTTGATGCTGAAAATCACACTTTATCTTAGTCCCTAATGGTGACCATGTGTGTGTGTGGAAAAATGAGCATTTCAAACTAGGGTTTGAAAGTAGTATTCCTTCTCTTGTGTGTTTCCCTTTGCCTTCTTCTTTATTTGTGGCCCTTAAATGTTTACTTCTCTACTCTCACACCTTCCTAACCCTGATAATTTAATAATATATCAGTAAAAATATGGATTTAAAATCTAAACAAAAGAATCGATTAAAAGGGTACACATAATATAGGTTTAACATAGTCTTTCGATGTAGTTTTGAGATGTTTTTGCATGACTTTTGGAAATGGTCTTCAAGTGGGTTTTTGGTGGTTATTTAAAGGTGGTTTGAATGTTTATTTAATAAAAAGAAAAAATAGGTTTTGGAAAATCATTATAATACCCTAAATTCTTTATACTCGATTAAATGAAATTTATTATTTATTTAGTGAAATTTGGGTGTAAAATGAAACCGGGCTAATTTTGGGGCTGAATCTGGAAGGTTTCAAAACTCTCATTTAGTTTCCCTTAGGGACCCAAAATAACTTGAAATGAAGTAAGGTGACATGAGCCAACTAAGGGGACAACATATCCAAAAGTTAGAACACGTGGTCGAAGTTAGGGTTTTCATTTGCCAAACGTCCTTCAAGGGGTCCAAATTAGAAAGAATTGTCATTTAGGGTATTTCAAGGGGTTGAAATGACCCAAAATGAAACAAAATGACATGAACTAACAAAATGAATGACATATCCAAAATCAGAACAATTGGTCAAGATTTGAATTTTCATTTGCCTACTGACCTCAGTGGGTCTTAAATAAGGAAAGTTTTTGAAGAAAAATCACTTAGGGTCAAACCATACCTTAAAATGTGCATTAGGTTCATGTGATTCCAAAACTATAGAATATAAATCATAATTTTATATAAATAAAGATATATTAATTTTTATTTGATTTTTCTAAACCCATGAAGTCATGGCCACCTCTAACATGCGCTTGTTGCATGGCTGGAACACTATGATCATGCGCACCCTACCCTACCTAAAGCTCTATGGGACGTTTATATTATTTGAATTCATGAAAAATGATCCCATATGCCATACAATTGATTGTGTATTCCCACACCTACCCAAGGAATAAGACATCCCATAGGAATTGGAAAATCCAAGAAGAGTGATTCCATGTACACCATATTTGATCATGTATACCATACCCCATCCATGCCAAACTGGCCATGTGTGTGTGTGTGTGTGTGAGCACACATGTGAGCAACCAAATTAGAAGTGTCTAATATCTTGTTTGAGCATGACCTAGTCATTCCCTTGCTGTCACACAAATAAAAAATAGAGACTCCAAAATTAGAAACTCCCATGGCACCAATTAAGAGCATCCAAAGTGTCCAAATAGAACCTTTGCTTGGAGTGCACACCACACAAGAGCTTAGATTAGAAAATCTAAAATTTGATTTGGTGTCCCTAATGTTTTGATATTGTTCTTACCACTTAGCCATGGTTAGACTTCCAAAAGAAAGAATAGAAAGTATGCTATATAGATCTTGTATGATGAGCAAGTAAGAAACCAAGTAAGAAAGTCTTATGATCATGATTTTTATCCACTAAGGGACGTCCCAACTGAGATTAATATCATTCTAAATCTGAAAATATTCTCTAATATTTATTAAGAAATAAGATAGAGAATCAAATATTTGTTCATGAGAATTTGGCAAGCTTTAGTGGGTCCACAAGCTCACTTGCCTTTCTCACCCAAACTATCCCCTTATGAGTTTGGAAACATGCCCAAACATAGTAAGCTGCCCTAGCTGCCCTAGATGCCCCACTTGTGCTCATGAATGTCTATATAAACCCCTTCTTATTCACTTTCATCTCATCCCAAAGTAAAAAAAGTTGACATTTTCCTCTTTGTTTGTTCTTGCCCTCTTCATGGCACCTCTTCTTGCTTCTCTTTTCTCTCTTGTGTGAGAAGTTCTAATTTCAGTCTTACAGTGAGTTATTTTGAGTGATTTTGTTGGTGTTTAGAAGTGCTTGAACATTGGGAACCCTTGCTAAAATTTTTAGGAGAAAACATCATAAGGTCGAGGGGATTTCTAGAACTCCTATTATACTACTTCAAGCCTTTAGTGCATTCATATTTTCAGTTCTTTTTATCATGTTATTTTATGAATTTTAGCATGTTTAAATTTTACTTTGAAGCATGTTTGATCATGTTTTAATTTCAGCTAGCATGTTTTTATATTTTTAATTCATGCACGATAGCATAACATGCTTAGAAACCATGTTTAGGCTTGTTTTTAAGTTTTCTAGCATGTTATTTGTGTTTCCCATGTTCTCTTGATTATTTAAATTCTGATATTAATTATTATGATGTTGTTTCATATTTATTTGAATTTAAATATGAGAAAGTAAAGACAAGAACCACGTACCATCATAGTAGTCTAAGTGATTCTATGGGTATTCTTTACATATACTTAGTGTATATGAGTAACATCACTAAGTGTGGATGTGTTTTAAAATACTTAGAATGGGAACATGTAATCCTTATTTCCAATGGAATGTGATAAGATGAATTGTCATTCCATCCTAGAATAAGAGTATTTTAATAAAGAACATCAAGGGATTAAAAACACATTTTGGTCAAGTATACAACACTAACAAGAAATCGTTTGAAACACTTAATGCTTATAAGTGATTGAAATTGGAAATACTTTTGACTTAAATTAGTAATTAGTTGTTTAATGAATGATCCACTAAGCTATGTGCGCACCCATTCCTTCTATTTTTCAGGAATTTGAATTACATGACTATGGATTGTTGAATGTCTCACTACAAGAAATTGATGATACAACAATATCAATTCGACAACGTGCATCAACAACCATTCTAATAGAAGGCATACAACGACGTTCATAAAACGTCTATTGTAAAATCACTTATGTAAAATGTGTACAACAATGTTCACCATGAGAACGTTGTTGAAAAGGCCATTACAACGAGCAGACGAACGTTGTTCTATGTTATTACAACAATCGTAGTTGCTCGTGGTCGAATGACACCTTTTACAACGTTTGTTAGTCGACTATTGTTAAAAAAACGTAAGTTATTACAATATTCATTTGTGAACGTTGTCTATATCCGTCTATAACAACGTTTTATTTGGTTGTTGTAAACGTATTACGTTATATACATACGTTATTCATATGTTATACCTATATAATATCACTAATGCGTGAATAATGGTATAACTCATGAATGGTGGCATAATGTAGGCATAACGATTGAATAATATGTGTATAAAGATGTAGGGATAACAATAGAATAATGCGTGAATAATGTCATAACCTGTGAATAGTGGTATGATGTAGGTATAACGCTAAAATAATGCACGTATACAAATGTAGGGATATCGATCGAATATTTTGTGAATAATATATATGATATATATATATAACATGTGAAATATGGTATAATGTAACAATAAATATTAAATAATACGCATATAAGAATCTAGCGATAACAATCGAATAATTATTTCGTGAATGATGGTATATATATAACCAGTAAAATGTAGTATAATGTAGGGATAAAAATCGAATAATGTGTGTATAAAAATCTAGCGATAACGATCGAATAATGTGTGAATAAGAGTATAAATAACCCGTGAAATATTGTATAATGTACGAATAAAGATCGAATAATGCCCGTATAAAAATTTAGTAATATTGACCGAATAATACGTGAATAATGGTATATATAACCCTTGAAATGTGGCATAATATAGGGATAAATATTGAATAATATGCGTATAAAAATGTAGAGATAACTATCGAATAATGCATGTATGATGATATATATAACCCGTAAAATGTAGTACAATATAGGAATAAAGATCAAATAATGTGTGTATAAAAATCTAGCGATAACGATCGAATAATGCGTAAATAATGGTATAAATAACTTGTGAAATGTGATATAATGTAGGGATAAAGATTGAATAATGGTCGTATAAAAATCTAGCGATAACGATCGAATAATGCATGAATAATTGTATATATAACCTATGAAATGTGGTATAATGTAGGGATAAAAATCGAATAATTCATGTATAAACATATAACAATAAAGATCGAATAATGCACATATAAAAATTATTATGTTGGTCAATATACCTTACGAAAAATGCGTGAACAATTAATAGTATAACCTAAGTATACCATGTGAATAATACGTGTATAAAAAGAACATCTTTCAATTGCCTGAATGATACGTAAATATATGTATAACATAAATATAACATATAAATAAAGCATGAATAATCCAACCAATACAAATGAATAACACGCAAATAATAGTAGAATGATGTATGTACAGCAAACCAACCGAGAATAATTTTTGAATAGTAGAATAATGTAGGTATCATGACCGAATAATGCAGGTATAAATATTTTTCGTTTGGTTAATATACCTTACGAATAATGAGTGAATAGTGGTATAATCAAAGTATACTATATGAATAATGTGTGTATAATATTTAATCGTTCAATTGCGTACGTAATGCATAAATAATGGTATAATATAGGTATACCATGTGGATAATGCGTGTATATAAAACGAATAAAATACGTTTAACTTAAGAATAATGTGTGTATAAAACTGATATCAGTGCTTCAGAATTGATCACTTGTATCATTTTCGAATAAAACTGGTATAATAAAGTTCACATATGAATAACATTATTCATTAGATGATTCAAAAATAAAATAATCTGCCCCAAAAGACAAAATAAAATGACAAAATTCAAATGAAAAATAGTTGACATTGTTATAAATGAACCATAAACGTGTTCAAATGATATATATATAAAACATCAAAAATGGTATTACACATTGTCCTTGAAAAACTGTAAGGCAAGATATGACAGCCTTCTTCCATTCTTCACTTCTTTAAGACCCACTATGATTGGATCCTACAGTCAACATTGAATCGACCTAATCTTTCATCATCACTCTTGGTACCTTCATTCTGCTTCAATCTACTATGCAAGTATAGATTAACAGCCACCATTTTCTTGTAGCTCACCACATCAAAAACAGGTGAAATTTCCTTTTCGGTGGCAAAACATTCAGCAAAATAAAACACGAACATTCTACAATCACACTCATCTTGTCACATTACTTAGATTTAGTACATCATCTTTCTACATCCGCTACCAACTGTATACATTTATCTGGCTCACTAAATTTTTCATTTTTCATGTAGAAAGATGATGTAAATAAAGCAGAAGATAGTAAAGAAGAATCTACTAGTATGAAAAAATGTACTGATGTAGAAGCTGCATGCCAAAGTTTAACGACATTGCAAGAGATTGTTAGTGATAGCGACAAAAAGATGAATATACTTTTGAACACTTTATTTGGATTATGATTTGTCATTTAGATTTGTTTTCATTATCTATTAATATTGTACATTTTCATGTTAAAGGCCAACTCAACAATAATTGAAGGTGAAAGAAGGAAGAAAAAATCATCAATCTTGGTAAGATCATGAATACGATTTTTTTATCAATTCAAGATTATGCTTTTGCAGTTTTTATGAATCTAACTGTCCTTAATATATCTGCTTTTAGGACATTTCTTGTTTAATTTCACTGACCCATGTTGTTGACAAGGATGAATCGAAATATCACGCACCTGTTGAATGTGAACGAAAAATCAGAATTGATGAAATTGTTGAGTCGGCCGTCAATGTTGCGACTTCAGCCGTCTCTACTGAAGATCACACTCTACTTCTTCCACCTCTCATAATTAATAAAAAGAGGAGGCGTCTCGCTGGAGATAAACATAAAGGAAAGGAGATTATGAAGGGACGATTATCCCCCTTAGACATCTGTCTACTTGAAGATATAGATAGCAGTACTATAGTTGAGTTTGATGAGTGGATTCAAAAGGGTTAGCTGAAGTGGTTGAAGTAAGTTTTTTTAGAGATCAAATTTGCATTCTGAATATTGTTGTTATTTATAATACATTGATATTAACATCTGTCACATTATTTAGGTCAAATTACTTAGATTATGCATCAATGGTAGCGGATGATGCATAATCTAAGTACTTATTCCCATTGGTCTTGGGTTCGAATCTCCGCGGAGGCGAAAGGAAACTCTCTGAGGGGGAGAGAGTAGCGCACGTGGCGTACCTGTGAGTGGCCCGGCTGCTGGTGTCCGACCCCCGTTGACACAGCCGGCACCCTGAGTCGTGGACTCCGATAGGGTGGGCCCATGGGGGTTGGGTTGTCACATATATAATTGTATGTATAATTGGGTTAACTGATACCATGTTATTTGTATGTCATGTATATATATATACACTATGTTATTATATATATATATACACTATGTTATTTGTATATCATGCATAAATAATTGTTAATACTAAATTGTTAAAAGTGCTAAATTATTAATTTTTAATGATAAAGCTAATTTTTTAATAAATAAAATGGACTAAAAGTCAAAAAATTAAATTTAAGTCTAAATTTACTTTCATATAAAAGGTTTCTATATATTATATATAATATAGATAAATATATTAAATGTATTGAAATATTGTTCTTATATTATTTTACTTATTTTGAATTGTTTACTTTATTGAAATAAAAATATTAATTGCGTAATAATGTCATTATTAATTGTAAAGTTATTGTTGTTAAAGGTTATTATTTTTGTAATTTATGAAATAATAGCGTTATTACATAAAAGCATTAAATTGGATTCTCTTAAATTATATATTATTAAATTATTTGAAAAAGTTTAACAAAACGTTTGTGAGAAGTATTTTCTCGCCATAAAAAATTAAAAGATGATGATTTAAGGACACAACATAATAAACAAGATCATTTGGCATTATTACAAAAAAAAAATTTGTATTTATTTTAATAAAATATGATAGAATACGTTTAAAATGTAAAATTCTTATATAATTTCACTAACTATGCAAAAATAATAATAATAATAATAATAATAATAATAATAATAATAATAATAAACCATATATTATTATCATGGTTAATAATGAATTGCATTACACCATTATTCATGCATTATCCATCGCTTGTTATTTTTTACCAACATTCACCATTACTCGTATTATTCATGATTATTCATATGTTATATATACGTTAGATCGAATTTTATTCATATGTTATCCATGTATTATTCACATGTTATCCCCACATTTTTTACCAATACCACCGAACATATTTTATACACGTATTATTCAGTTATTATTCTTATATTATATCATTATTGACGCATTATCCATCTGTTAGTATGTTATACCTCTACCATTACTAACATTATTCCATAATTATTCATATGTTATGCATACGTTGTACCGCATTTTTATATCAACAATCAAACAATTTTTATATCCGCATTGTTCAGATATTATTATTACATTATACCATTACTCGCATTATTTCATGATTATTCATATGTTATGCATAAATTATACCAAATTTTATTCACATGTTATCCCTGCATTATTCACACGTTATTCCCTCATTTTTTACCAAAACAATCAATTAATTTTATACCCATATTATTCAGTTATTATTCTTGCATTATACCATTATTAACGTATTATCCATTGATTGGTATGTTATACCTCTACCATTACTTGCATTATTCCATAATTATTCATATGTTATGCATACATTATACCGCATCTTGTTCAATGTTATCCCTATATTTTTCACATGTTAACCTCGCATTTCTGTGTCAACTATCGAACAATTGTTATACTTGCATTATTCATATATTATTCTCACATTATACTACAAAAAATATAAAAAGAAAAAAAAATCAGTTCCCGCCCTAAAAAAACTAACGCGGGAATACTCATCTTCTTCCGAGTCACTGTTGTTCGATCGTCTTCTTTGTACATTTAAGTTCTTCAATTTTCATTGTTCATCTTTCTTCTGTTAATCTTCTTATTCTTCTTTGGGTATTTGGGAACAAAATATTTATTTCTGCATTTGAGAACAAATTTTTTGCTTATAACAGTTGGTTTTCTTCTTTGTGCATTTCAGTTCATCGATCTTCTTTGTTTGTCTTTCTTCTGTTAATCTTCTTTTGTTTTTGTTGTTCTTCTTTGGGTATTGGGAACAAAATATATGCTTTTGCATTTGATAACAAAATCTCTGCTTGTAACTGTTGGTCTTCTTCTTTGTGCATTTCAGTTCATCGATCTTCTTTGTTTGTCTTTCTTCTATTAATCTTCATTTGTTGTTGTTATTCTTCTTTGGGTATTTGAGAACGAAATATCTGCTTCTATATTTGGGAACGAAACCTCTGTTTATAATGGTAGATCTTCTTCTTTGTGCATTTCAGTTCATCGATCTTTTTTGTTTGTCTTTATTCTGTTAATCTTCATTTGTTATCTGCAGAATCGCTACAAAATCAACACAATCATCTGCTTGTAACTATTGTTATTTTTCTTTGGGCGTTTGGGAATGAAATCTCTGCTTGTACTGGGTATGAAATCTTTGCTTGTGAATTTGGTAACTGTTGTTGTTCTTATGTTATTATTATTATTATTATTATTATTATTATTATTATTATTTAATTTTTTTTTGTTCTTGTTGTTGTTCTTGAATTTCTGTCTGAGTTTATATACTTAGATTGTGTATTAAATCATACTTTTTAATTATGTGATACTTATTTATTACATCTAAAGTAGTTAGTTAATTTCTTTTCATTTTGTATCAATAGGCATATTATATCTTCTATAGCTACTATGACAAAAAAAAGAAGACTTTAGAAGCTGGTAAAGTAAGTATTTTATTTTTAGTGATATTCATAATGATGCATTTTTTATTAAGTTATGTGAATATTATAAGACAAATAATTCTATATATATGAATGTATTTTTTTTCAAGTCCTCTAAACAAGCTGAGAAGAGAGCTAAGAAGCAATGGATAACCATGTTAGCTGCAATAAATCATTCTGAAAATAATGGTGTGAGACTATCTAATGAGGACTCCAACTCACCAAGATCATCACCTAAAGTAGAAAGTAGTACAAAAGCAACAAAGAATGATTGCACAACAACAAAGAAGCGTGAACCCACTAAGATGGGTTTGGTTTTGTGACATGCTCCTAGAATGGAAGTTGAGTTCAATGAAAGAGGTCAGCCAGTGTCAATTAATTCTTAGAAGCTATCATCTTACATTGGTATAATTGTGCGAGAGCACGTGCCTGTAGTAATTAAAGATTGGCATCATGTGGCTCCAGAAATAAAAGAACAACTTTGGAGGTTAATTGAGATGTGTGTATAATTGAATTATTTATTCATAAGAGATTCTAATAATTTATTTGTAGAAATTCTTTAATTTATCCTTTTTTTGTGCATATCAAATAAGATTTGTAGTTGACAAGTCTAATAAGGCTATGATATTGCAAAAGATGGGACACAGCTGAAGGCAATACAAGTCCAAAGTTTATACAACAATTAGAGAAATAATAAAAAAAAAAGATAGAAACTTTATAGACAAATATCTTAAGCCTAACAATGTAATGTCTCCTACAGAGTGGAATACTTTTGTTGAAGAAAGATTATCTGAAGACTTTCAGGTTTGTTGTGCGTTTCTTCTATACTTTAAATTTGAATCATCACTTCTTTTTCATAATTATCAATATATTCATTTTATTAGGCAAAAAGCAAAAAGTTTAGTGAAATAAGGACCAGTCAAAAGCTATTGCACACAATGAGTAAGAAGGGTTATATTCGTTTCGAGCATGAATTGGTAATGGTCTGGGCACATACTTCATTTTATTTTTCCTCTTTATATTTTTACATAAGCGTATATGTTGTAAATGTTACTATTTTTTATATTTTAGAAGGAAGCTGTGATGAGCCATGTTTTGATACACAAAAATATTCAGGTCCGACATATGTATTTTTTGAAATTTTAATGAAAATACAAGGATTTGCCTCAATTCTTCTCAATTTTATATTATTTATTGAAGAAAAATGATAATAATAGGAAAAAATACAAATTTAAGGAGAAAATATGTGGAATTATAAAAAAAAAATGTGTTTTCTTGAGAAAAATAATTTTTGGGATTGATTGTTAAATTTCTGAAATTTTTATAAAATTTTTAGAGTAATAAAGAAAATTTTTGGAAAGAAAATGTAATTTTTGGTGAATTATCCAATTTTTGAGAAAATAATTGTACAAATAATGAAAATTGGTACATAATAAAAATATTTGATGAGAAAATGATGGATTGATCATTTCACTAATTTTAGAAAAAAATGTCAAATTTTGATATATATATATATATATATATATATATATATATACATAGGTACATACATATATGTATAAAGAAGAAAGGATAGAATGAAATTAAAAAATAAAAAAAAGGGATGAGGGGGGGACTTGGATAGCCCAGGCAATGGGCCTGGACTGCCCAAGCTCGTCATCTAGGCAGGCTGCACAAGCACGGGCCGAGTTGGGGGGGGGGGGACTTGGATAGCCCAGGCAATGGGCCTGGACTGCCCAAGCTCGTCATCTAGGCGGGCTGCACAGGCACGGGCTGCACAGGCACGGGCCGAACGGCCTGTGTGGGCCAGGCTCGTGTGGGCCAGGCTTGTGCGGGCCGAGCTGGCACTAGGCCGGCCTAACCCCCCCCCCCCCCTTCTCCTTTTCTGCTCTCTCCTCTCCTCCTCTTTCTTTCTTTTTCTAGCAGGAAACCAGCTACAGCAGGTAGTTTTGGCCCCCAAATTTTTGTACTTCGGTAGCTCTGCCGGGCAAAGCTCAAGCATGGGACACTTGTGCACCTTGCAAACAACTCAACGAGCCATGTGGGTGGCCACGTAGTGAAGTATTTCCATGCAAGAAGACCCTCCAAATCATGCAACAAAACCACCATTTTTGTTGTTATTTGCATGTTTGAGGAACCAACTTCAACTACTTCGTTCTCCCTCATCCCTAAGCCAAACTGAGCAAGAGACCACTCGTGGGAAAACCCTCACACTCCTCTTCAAGTCCCAACAAGCCTCGGCCACCATTGCATGACTAGTAGAGACGAAACTAGCCAAGGAAATGGGTTGTTCAACACTTGAAAACCTAGAAAACTGAAACTATGTGTTGATCTGAATTTCGTGGAGCCAGTTCATCACCCATCCGAGGTCCGTTTTAGACGTATGATAGCTTGTTGTAAATGTTGAAGCATCTACTTTAACTTTCATTTTGTACAAAAGTAGCAAATAAACTGTGGAAGTGTGTCAAAAACGAGGCCAAAGTGGACTTCTCACTAACTATTTTAACAATTTATGCATGGAAACTAACTCTGAGACTAGATTGAAGGCAGTATTTGGGGTACTTAGAGGTGTCCGATAGGACCAAGACAAGAAGCGTTTCGAACCCCATACTTGGGACTACAAAAGGAAAAAAGTCTCAAACCAAAAGCCTCTGTGGTTTAGATTTTGTATGGTTGGAAACATGCCTTGTTAGTTAGGTGTTATAGACTTAGAAAAAATTTTCAGAACATCCTCATGCACACCATGTTTTGGAGTAATGTTTGAGAGCAAATATGATTAGGGTTGCTTTCTGTCTTGAGTAAGATTTATTTAATAAATATTTCAAGTTCTAAACTCTTGCAAAAACAGCAAGGAATAGCCTTGGATTAGTGTTGGAAATTAGAGTAGATATGCACTCAAAAACCATAGGGGATTGAATCATAGAATAATCAGTTACATAAATAGAAAAGCAAGGAATTAGTTGACTAAACAAATGAAGGCAATTTAAGCTGAAATTTGGTGAAGAGGTCCCTGGATATGTCAATAGTATGTGTACCAAATTTCAGGACAATCTGAATTTGGGAAGTAGGTTAACTAATACACTAAATGACTGTTTGTCACAGGGTATATGAGATTTTTACAGTCTCAATTAGTACACCTAAAAACCCTAGTACATGGTGTCACAAAATTGTAAAATAAAATTTTGGTAACTTTTTGGGGCAAATAGATCAAATCTGAAAACTTTTTCATAAATCCAACGATTGGATTGATCACAGGAAATTTGGAAATTTACTGTTAGGAAGTGTGAACCCAAAAGTCCCTGTGATTCAACTGAAAATTCTGAGACCAAAATAAATGGCCAAATCTCAGTAGATTGAGCTGAAATTTGGTCAAGAGATTTCTAAGTCTATCTAGATTATGGCTACCAAATTTCAGAACATTCTGATATTGATAAGTGGGTCAAATTAGGCAAACAGTCACTGTTTGTCACATAAAATAAGAGAACACATTAGTTCTTGATATCTCAGTCAAAAATATTACCAAATGAGGTCCTAAATTCATGATTTAAAATTTTAGGGAAGGTTTGAGGAGTCTAGAACAGTTCTAAAAAATTTGGCACAAATCCAATGTACGGATTGCCCACAGAAAAATCAAAAAAATTGTCGTGCAGTTAGGACCATAAGCTAAAGATGTACCTAAGAGATGGGAATTGGGGATTTTGACCCTTTTGACCCAATCTTGACCGGAATGGCTTATGTTGACCCAATTTGGGCACTAATCGACCAAAGGTGACTAGGATGACCACATTGACCAGAGTTGACAAAGTTTAACCGATTGACCGAAACGGCTTGGGTCGATCGAAACTAAATAGCGACAAAAACATTAGAGATTAGGTCACTACATGAATAGAATTGAAATTGAGTTTAATTGATGTAGATTCGAAAGAATACTATGGGACTAGGCTGCTTGTCGATGAGACATCGGTGCGCAGGACCCAAGGTGAATAGTTTAATTTAGGTGTTTTCTATGACTTTTATTCTTTACATAAAACTTATGTGAAATGACATGGTTTAAATAGTTTCACATGATTTAGATACATCTGATTGATTTTGAGATGTGTAGATGTACACTAGTAGTGAGACCGTAGGCTCGAGGGTCGTGCGTCGGGGTTAGGGTACTTGATGTGATTGAGGTTAGACTAGAGGTCCGAGCACGGGGTTAGGGTATATGATCAATGTGCCTAGCTTCCGACCTGCTCGAGTCATGGCACTCGAGGACTGAGTGCAGGGTTAGGGTATTCACAGAGTACGCCTAGCTTACGACCCGCTCGAGTGGCCAGTACGATTAACTCGGGACCCGCTCGAGCGATGACCATAAGTTGAGTCGTTGAGTTAACCTAGATTGGATGTGTTTTTACCTGACATTGATTTGAGATGTTTTCTGAAACTGTTGTACTATTTATAACTGTTTTCACACTATACCATGCTTTTGAATGTCATACCATCTTTACTGCTTATGCATACATGCACTGATTTTGGAATATAGGTTATAGATGATGTGCTAATCTTTCTACTCACTAAGCCACGTTAATTTTAGGCTCACTACTCTATCATTATTTTAGGTTTTACAGTAGCTAATAAAGGAAAAGGCGTTGTGATCGCCTAGTTCCCTAACGAATTTTTGTCTCTGTTTCTTTTGGTCTTTTGATTTGAGGTTGGTCATTCTGTACATGTGTAAAGGCTCAATTATGTATTTTGGACAAGACTAATGTGTAATAAAATGCTTTCGCTTTGTATGTTGCTTACTTTTGTTTTTAAGTATTCTAGTCTTTCTGATATCGTCTGTTGTATAAGTTTTGGAAAGGGCTTAACAGTGGTCGGGCGAACTTGACTTGGTGAGAAGGTTCGTCAGGCCACTATGTCGGTCGGGCCACCCTTGGCTTAAAGAAGGGGTCTCGACAGAGGCCAATGAAAATTCAAATTCAGTAGCAAGAGTAGATGTATGGACAAAGGGTCATTTGAGAAAAAATGGTGAGCCTTTAAATGAAACAATTCAAGAAGCAATTATAAGTAAATCATTAAAGCAAATGATATGTAGTTATATATATTGAAATTATATAACAATAGAAAGTTATCAAGTTAATTTACTTGTTTTTATGTGAATGCAGGAAAAGATTAATGAAATTAGTCAATTTACCACCAATTCAGTTGAGAGAGATAACTTAAAAGAGGATGCCATTGCTAAAGTGTTTGGACCTGAGCGTCGTAGGCGAGTTCGAGGACTTGGATTTGGGGCAACACCTTCAAAAGTTGATGCTCAAATTCAAAGTAATGGAAAAGTAAAGGTCTTAGAGAATATAATTCAAGATCAAGCAGAAAGGATAAATATTCTTGAAGAAAAATCAAAGAAGATGGATACACTTAAGGAAAGAGTTGAAACATTGACTGTTATGCTCTTAATACAATTTCAACAAGTGTTAACTAGGCTTAATTTTTTCTTTGGTTTATTATTTTGCAGTTTAATTATTACTTAAATTTATATAGTAAAATATGTTTTATGATATGGTTTAACAGCTTCAAAGCCCAAATGGAAGAGACATGAATATGATACATTCAAAATCTCAGATACCACAAGTAAACTATATTTTGAACCCAACTTTGATTATAAACTTTTATTCTTATAATATTTATATTATCTTTAATTTGTTTATGTATTATGTAGTCACAACAGGGTAGCAAGCCCACCCAAGAAAAATTGCCTCCTAAGAATACTAGATGGGAATTATTGAATTGGCATCCCGAAAATGAAAGAGACGAAGAAGTTGTAGCAGTAGGAAAGATTTCTTCTATAGATCCTAAGGCTAAAGTTCATAGCCTCCCACTAAGCTTTGATTGTTGGAGAGTTTGGGTTGTAAAGGTAGTGAATGAAGATGCTAATTTATATAGACCAACATTAGAAATTCATTACTTGAGTATTACTGTTAGAAGTACAATTGCTTGGCCAAAGAAGTACATAAGATTATTATAAATAAGTATGCTTTTATAAATTAATTATTGTGTAAAACTGTAATATTTTGATATATTTCTTCTATGTTAAATGGCAAGTTTTATAGAGATTTTTTGTCAAACAAAGGTTTTTCTAACTTTTGACTTCTTCAAAAGGTTGTTACTCATTATTTTTGTCACACCTTCTTCTTGGACAGTCACCTTCACAACCATCACTGCTACTATCGTTTTTCTTATTTTCCTCACAACTACTGTTTTTCTTCTTTAGTATACGGTATTTACTCTTCATTCACATTTTCAACTTTCATTTCTTTTACGTTCATGACTTATAATGTTTGTTGATTACGATTATAACTTTTGGTTTAAGATTAATAAACAATGTAAAATTTCATCTCTTTCACGTATATTTTTTTTTAAAAATTAATATATAGGTCTAGGTGTCTAATCCCCTAGTGGGGCTAAGTGTTCTATAGATCATGTAAAACTATACATAGTTTCCTTTTTAGTTTTGTTCTTATATGTCTTTGTTAAATATTGAGTTGCTTTAACTATTACAGTTAGCTTATTATTTAGGACCATTTGAATGTTTGTACTATAGTTAGCCTATTATTGCTAATCTGATTTTCTCGTGCAATCAAAACAGATGAATACCTTATACAAACACATAGACACACACATATAATGTTCATCCTATTTTGTCCATTTTTGTCTATATAGACAAAATTATAACAGTTATTGGTGAAGTTTCAGATTTTATTTCAATAGCAAAGGCTGCAACTTTCATTGAAAATACTCCAAAGAAACAAGAACTATCATCATAACTTAAAACAAAGAATAAAATTTCTCATGACAATATTGACCTAGGTAAAATAAAACAAATTAACTATATTCGTATTTAAACCAACAATATTATTAGCAGAGTAATGCTTGATACACAATATCATACCAGGTGTGACATTGTCAGTTGGTTGATCATCAAAGGTTTCATTTGCTTGGGACAAAGTGCTCATCTATCTGGGGCTGTACCAAGCTGAGTCTACTTTTGTAGTTACCATAAATATAACAAGATCTCTTACATGAATAATTATATAGTGAAGCAGTATAAAATATTTTATGCAATTGATGAGCTTCTAAATATGAATTTTTGATATTTAATTCCTACCTTTTTTATTTAGTTTCTTGTATACTTAAATCTATTTGCATAATGGACATTTCTTGCAAGTTATATTTCTTCCATATTAATTAGATTTTGTTTCAAGCAGGTCATAGCTTTAATATGTTGCATCCAATTAGATTGAAACTTAAAATTTTAAAACCATCATGCCTGTTACATTGTAATTGGATGTTATCTTCAACCTATCTATGTCTTAGCTTTTCAATAAGTCACACTCATTGTTACAAAACGTAATAATCTTTGTAACTCAATATCTATTATTTATTCCAGTTAGCCTATTATTTATTATAGTTAGCAATATTTTGAAATCTTTCATAGTTTGTACTAAAAATTAATTGGTACCATTTGAACATCCCATATTAAGGTAAAAGAGATAATATTGACATGTGCCCTTTTGACTGTAATGTTGTTCCAATATGAAGATCACCCATAATGATGTAATACCCTCTAAATTACAAACTCAAATCAATGGCACAATGACCATTGTCTTATTTGCGAATTTAACTCTAATATATCTAGTCACATACACCAACATAAGAAAAAGGATAATAGAGCTTCGTGTCCATGGGAGGGAAAGTACAGCGCAATACTTTAGCTCTTATTCTTATTTTAAAAAAAATTAATCTAATTAAGTTCCTTTTTTTATGTAGGTATATAAAAAGATTGGAATAATGGAAAACTTGAGTTTATATACTTGAATTGTGTATCAAGATGAGACATGATGATTTTTCTTATAGAACTTTTTATTTTTATTTATTAGGATTAATAACGATAAGTAGTGTGAATAATAATTACACTTTTTGATAGATTGTATACTATGGAATTTATTATTCTTAAGTGATACTAAATGAGGCATTTGAAATGATAGGACAAATGTTTAATAATGTTTATTTTATATTATGAATTTACAGATACAAATAAATATATGCAATATATATTGTAGTAAAATATTTTTACGATTAAAAAAATAATTGACACATATGACAACGTTTAGTTTTTCGTTGTAAGATACATGATATAACAACGTGCAGACGATTGTTGTTGGAATACTGGAGCTTTCACAACGGGCACATTCATGTTGTTAAGTAATTGACATATAACAACAACCACTTGACCGTTGTTAAAAAGTTAAAAGGTTAGAGTTTACACAACGTTCGACCATTGTTATAACACGTCTACAACAACAGGTATGATGACCGTTGTCGAATATGTGTTAAAAGATTGAAGCATTTAACAACGTGCGAACGTTGTTGTAACCTTAGTTTTTAAACCAATACACAACGAATTACAACAACAGGCTCATGATCGTTGTTAAAGGTTAGGGTTTCCACAACATGCGCTTGTTGTTATAACATTTCTACAACAATAGACATAGTGACCGTTGTCGAATATGTGTTAAAAGATTAAATCATTTAATAACAGACGAACATTGTTGTAACCTTACTTTTAGACCGATACACAACGCTTTACAATAACAAGCTCATGACCGTTGTTAAAAATTACATGTTATTGAAGGTGTCATTTTTTGTAGTGCTACTTTTAAAAAGTTCATCTTGTAAGGGCATCTGTCCCAAATTTTGAATAACGACTTCCGCTGAATTTTACTTTTAAATTTTAGAGTTATGTACTCTTTCTTTTGATTATATAAATTTAATAATGTATTTCTTTATTTTGAATAAATAAAGAGTTTGAAGTTTTTCTTTATTCACTTATATTATCTTGTTGAATATTAAACTCAATGGAAGTGTACTTATGAGTATTTCAATAAGTGTTAGAATAAATGAATTGAGATGCAAATTGTGCACTTGTAAATGTAACATATGACCCAACCCACTCTGTGGTTGAGCTTAAATTTGTCTTTTGGGGGCTGGGGTGTTACAATCATAGGAACGTCCCATGTGTGGTCTCTTTCATAGGCCGAAAACATGGGTTCAAGTGGGGAGATGGCTAAGTTTGAGGGATTTTTGTGATAATTTCTTTTTCATGGGTGTTTGATGGTCTTTAGGACATTTTCAAGGGTTCGAAAGGCGTTAGAAAAGTGTTCCAATTGTGGCTAAGATATAGAGATTTGGGTGGCTTTGAGTAGTGATTTGGTGAAGAGAAAAAGAAAGAGGAGAAGAATGTAAGAAACCCATGACTTTATTCCCCTTAAAGGTCTTCTTTCTTAATCTACTTATGTTCCTTCTTGGATGTATCTCCTTGGTAGCTCTAGGATGATGTGATGATGATGGGAATGGATTAAAGATGATAAGTGCAAAATAGAACAAAGGGGTCACTCAAGGGTTTATGTATGGGGGTGAGAGAATAGTGGCTAGTATAGGGTTTTATCTTGTGCAAACCCTAGGGTTGTTCTCCCATTCTCTTAGGCTGTCTGTAACACCCCAACCCCCACATTATTTGAGTATTAGACGTAACCACCATTCTTTAATAGTAGACTTAACCATTTGGCGAGTTAGGTCCATATTATTTTACAAGTGACACACACTTGACTTTTTATGTCCATTATCCCATGCCTCAATGCAAATTAAGAATACATAATCCAACTTTAATTGAACAAGGCCACATTGTGAGAGATAAAGGAAATACTAGTCTTTATTAATTCATAAAGGGAAAAAGTACATAACTTTTAATTAAAAACAATTTCGGCGGAATCAAAACTTGGCAACATGCCTACATAGAAACTTTCCAAAAATATTAAGAAAAATGTCTCTTAACCAAAATCTGTGGCATGATCAACTTCCAAAAAAATAAGAGAGGAAGGGATGAGCACAAAGCTCAGTGGATCTTTTTCAAATAACCATTTTTCAAATTCAAACCAGTAACACATTCATAATTCAAACACTTGCATACATTAGGTATTTTAAGCATCCATTTGTTTAAAGTTAAGACTTTAGACCATAAGGGTTTTTAAGCCCTTGATGTTCTTAGCCAATTTCATTGGACTTTTGGAACTTAGGGGACCTTACCCACCAATCAAGTACTTTGGTCTTAAAACCACATAAACTAATCATATGAAAGGAACATCCATAGCAACCCACATGTTTGCTATGATGGTACGTAGTTATTTTCACCATCTTTTGTGTTAAATCTTATATCCTTGAATCATCAAATAAATTTCGGAACATGGAACTAAGATCAATAAAATTCAGAATATGAACAATCTGAAAATCAAATCATGAAACAACCATAATCATGCATCATACTTTGAAATAAAGCCTAAGCATGATACTAAACATAGCATGAATGTTATGAATGCATAAATCTGAACAAGGATCAAATTTGAAATTGAAATATATTTTAGAATACTAGAACTAAAACTATTTTTATTTCTAAAGTCATACAAACAATGGACATGCTAGTAATTCGAATAAGAAAAATGGATGTTCTAGAAATCACTTCCACCTTGAGATGTATTTTTCCAAAAGTCCAGCAAAGCTCCCAATGTCTTTAATACTTCCAAACACTAATAAAATAACTCTCTACTAGCTTCTAAATGCTAGAACTAAAAGCCTTTCACCTTTACACAAAAGAAAACGAAAAGAAAAGAAGAAAAAGAAAAAGTTTGAGAGCACTATTGTGAAGGATCTCTCTTGTTCTTGGAATGAGTGATTGTGAGCAACTTATGAGGGTTTATATAGGAGCTCATGAGCATATGGGACGTCTTTGGACAGCTCTTAGGCAGCATGGACAGCTTCGCACTTTTGAGCAAGTTTCCAAACACCAAAAGAGAAATATGGCAAGTTTGCACAAGGAACATTAAACTTGCCAATTTTCTTATGAGCCATGATTTGGTTCTTCATTAGATTTTTTAATTAATATCAAGGAATATTTTCAGACTTAGAATAATGTTAATATCACTATGGAACGTCCCAAGTTAGATCAGATCATGCTCATATAATATTCTTATTTGGATTCATAGCTTGTTTATCACACAACTCATATGGGAAACTTTCTTATTTTCTATTCTTGGACGCCAAGAATGGGGAGTATGTTATCAGCCTTGAGAGGACACTAGATCATGGTCTTAGGAATCCAATGTTGGCTCATAGAAACATTCTAATCAGGCTTACATGAGGGTTGGTGCACCACATGGTCTCTTCCCTTGAGTTGACGCCAAAAGAGAAAGAAAGCTTCTAATTTTGAAACCTTCTAATTTTGATTGTGTGGATAGCAAGGGACGGCTAGGGTTTGGCTCTAATTAGATATTTAACACTTCTAGTTTGGTTGCTCAAATGTGCACACACTCACATGTGCATGGTTGGGATGTTTTGGGTTATGTGGGTGCATACTTGATCATTCTCTTTGGTACATGGGATCGTTTTATCTTGATTCCTAATCATGGGTGGTGCCCCATATATGTGAGTGCACTTAATCATTTAAATGGTACATAGGATCATTTTACATAGATTCAAATAAAGGAACATTTGTAACACCCCGGCTCCCGGCATCAGTCTCTGTCTCTGTTGCGACGATCTGTCCTAGGGCAGCACGAGCCCGTTCGTTCGTCCGGCGGGAGACGCCGTGTCATCCGTTTGTTCGCCGAGAGCCGGTGGCCACGCGGTTCGGTTTCCTTTCTTTTTCAATAAGTGTTTTATATCTTTCTTTTAAACAAGTTATGATGTCAAAATTTAAAAAGTACTACGTCCACCTAAAGTAATCGTCACTTTTAGTAGAGGTGAAATTCATTAAAAATATATATAGCGGAATTCAATTCGTTCATAAATTCATAGTGATTTACATTTGGCCAAATGAAACACTTTGCAGCGGAATAACATTTTCAAAACATGGTGTGAAGATAAAACAAGACCCAATGGGCCTAAGTTCCAAAATATTTGATTTACATGTGAAATAGTTCAAAATAAAATAGGGCACATGCCCAGTTCAATTTAAACACTAAAATATTGTTTACAGCAAAAGGTACAATGATAAACTCAAAGAAAAACTGAAAAGAAGAGTGTGACAACCTCCCAACGAGGTCACTATCCAAAAAGACAGCCCGTGTGCTGGCCTACTCCTGCAGTGTCAATGATCACCTGTAATAGAAAATGGGGTGAGCTCAAGAGCCCAGTGGATCATTCCCATACATCACTAGCATTATACAAACCAGAATACCAAACATGCAATCGCTTTCATTACATTAGGCGTTTTACACAATTTCTTGTTTTGTTATCATCTAAGACTGAAAGAGTCCATAACCTTCGGTATCCCATGTGTGGTCCGGGAGCGAATCTAGGGGTAACGCCTAAGGGCCGGTTACCTTTGAGACCACGATCCAAGGATGGAAGTCTGCAATGACTCTCCGTCCGAAGATACAATCAGCTATCGCAGTCAGCTCGGGTACGGACACCCACGATGACACCCAAAGGCTGGTCACCATGCCAGTACGTGGATTCATTATTCTTAATTTTATGTTCTTTAGTCATACATGTCATCCCAAGTCATATGTGATCATCAATGGTACATTTAAGGTAAGTTAAATAGACGTGTTCAGCCATTCATGTAAATCATCGCATTGAAATCTCTATCTAGCATGTTATGACACAAACAACCATGCATCAAGACATACACAAGTCAAACCCAACCAACATCAATCAAGCAAGTCCTAGCATGCTTCTAAACAAATCTTAAACTAACAAACATCATGTTAAGCATTCAAAATTTGGATAAGGCTAGGGAGTAAGAAAAATCACACCCACATTTGTACTCTTCAAGCTTACGCCTTTCTCCTTGTCATGCACGCCTCAGATTATCAATCTAAAGGTTTTTTAAACAATGAAAATGTGTGAGTCTAAGGCATTCATGGCACAACCAAAACCCTAAGGTTTGTGTTCTTGGCACATGTGTTTCAATTGCACTCAAAATCGGAACAAAGAAAGGGAACTAGTGCATGTCGCATTACCCTGGCAATGCGAAGCATTGCCGCGATCGCCGGGTTCGGCAACATGTGCTTAACAACTTAACACTTGTTCATTGGGTTTAAATCACACATTAACTCAAGGAAAAACATGCTACATTTGAGAAAAACGATTTAGAAGCTAAGAAAACAAGATCTTAAGGGGTTTTCGAGATTTACCTTAGCACAAAACCCCTTCCAAGCTTGCTTCAACCCGAATCCACCCTTGTTGATGTTGCTCTTGGCGGATCTGAGCTTGAAAACAGTTGAAAGTGGTTTGGATGAGCTCAAACCACCCTTAGAACCCAATAGAACACTTAAGAAATGAAGCAAACAAGTTAGGTGAGAGCTAGAGGAAGAAATAAGTGATTTGCGGCAGAAAAATTCAGATCTAGGGTTTTCTGCGCACGTTCGTTTATATAGAAATTGACGAATGACCGCGGTCACTGTAGCATGACTGCAGTTACTGCAGCATGACCGCGGTCATTGTGCCACTACCGCGGTCACTTTGTGATTACCACGGTAGACAGTCTGGTGTGCATCGTTCATTTTTTGGTTTTTCGCATGATGACCGCGGTCGCCCTATTACGGACCGCGGTCATCAGAACAGACTTCCCTGTGTTAGTTTTTGGGTTTCTTCCACGATGACCGCGCTTACTGTATAACCAACCACGGTCACCAGAATGATGTATTTCCCTTTGTTTTCTGGGTTTCTCGTGCAATGACCGCGGTCACCATAGGTCGACCGCGGTCACCAGAATGAAATTTCTGGTGTTTAGTGTCTTTCTTCGCCATTTCTCATGCTTCTAGGATTGGTATCACTCTTACACTTGTTTAGACTCATAATACGTGGTTTTCGGGTGTTTTGGCCATTTTGATTCTTTTATTAAGTTAGTTATTCCACTTTCGCCATTCACTAGCGACGTGGACGTCTCATAGACTTTCAGGGTATTACAACAGCCCATGGAGTTTTGGGTAGGGTGAGGGTACACTTGATCATGATGTTTCACCCATGTGACTTGCACATGTTAGGGTGTATGTTTATGTCATGATGACCTCATTACCACTCATGGGTTCACAAAAATTTGACAAAAATTAATATCTT
>JAJIYU010002597.1:0-29571 GCA_030144865.1 Tinospora cordifolia
TGCCTACTTACATGTTGATTTCTGGTACTTAGAAAATATATATTTTTTAAAACTGTTGATATGTGTTAGGTTGTAGGGTGGATTTAGGAATGCTTATGGCCATGATTGCTTGCTATTTTGAGATGAGATTTGAACTACTAATACTTTAAAATCTTAGTTATACAAACTATATATGATAGGGCTTCAAATCAATAGGGCAATAGATATGCATAGGCACTTGAAAATAATACGAATTTGAAGTTTTGAACAATCTGTTACATGACAGAAAAGTAGAAGACTAGTTGACTGACCAAACGTAGGTATTTTGAGCGAAAATTTGGTAATGAGGTCACTAGACATGTTAAGATTGTGTGTACCAAATTTCAGCCCAATCTGAATTTAATAAGGGGGTCAATTGATCCACCATTTGATTGTTTGTCACATGAAGTATGAGATTTTACAGTCCCTGTTAATGCACTTAGAAACCTTAGTAAATGGTATCCAAAAATCAGAATCTAAAATTCTAGTGAAGGTCTAGGTAGTGTAGATGAAATCTGAAAAGTTTCGCGCAAATTTGACTTACAAATTAGTTGCAAAAAAATTGACAAATTCACTACGCAAAGAGGGCAAATGCTTGAATTGGGGATAAGTGTTGAAATTTGGGGATTTTTGCTTAATTGGCCCAATTTTGACATAACTTGAGCCATTGACAAAGTTTGACCGATGACCAGATTCGAACGAATCGAATTTGGGTCGGTCGAGACCGATTAGGAATAGTTAGGTAGGGAATTAAGCCACAATCTATTAAGAACTGAAATTGAGTTTAAATAATGAAAACTCAAGTGTGCACTACGGGACGGGGTCGATTGTCGACGGAATATCGGTACACGGGACCCGAGGTGAGTATTTGAGTCATGTGTTTTCTATTACTTGTATTCCTTACATGAAACTTGCGTGAAATGACATGATTTAAATGGTTTCATGAGGTTGAGATATATCTAAATGATTTGAAGAAAATGTAGATGTACACAGGTAATGAGACCATAGGCTCACTATTTTAGAAATAGCGGATATTTAACTACAACTGAATAACGAACCTCACGCCCCTGGTATTTTTATATTGAAGCATCAAGAGAATGGGGTCTCCCTCTTCGCCTTTAGAAACCCTAGATTTGATAAACCCTAAAGATCTTTGCGATTTCTTCAAATCTCAGCAAAAGTACCTCAATTTCTTATTTGACAACATCGATTTGTCAAAAATGCTAATGTTTACAAAAATATTTTTGCAAACAAGGGCACAATTTTCTTCATAGGTGTAGGCAAATCTAGGTTCATTACACAGAAGGTCTCGCAAACCCTAGTTTCTCTCCACATTCGATTTGGCTTCTTGTTTCTAATCGATGTGCTCCAGGGGATATCAAATGTTCTTGACTAGATCAATTGTTCTTGTGTTCTTTAGCAAGTCTGGCACCACTGAAGTGGAGGCTAAAGGTGCAAAGTTTCAACCTTGGACAAACAAGCGCCTTTCTTCTAGTTTGGTCCACATAAACATGATATAACGTTATTCATGCAATGTCATATACTATGTAAGCATCACATGAACACTTAAGCATGTAAATTGTACATTAAATAAATTTGTAACAAAACTAAAAAAGTTCATATTTTTTGTTAATTTTAAAAGGTTAAAATTAATTTGTCAAAATATGAAAACATTAAAAAATTTTTACATATTACCTATTAGTCTATAAAACATTAAATTTATTACTATTTTATATTTGTGCAAAATATAGAATGATACATCCTTATTAGTCATACTAATATTTAGAAATTAATCTATGAAAGGACCTATCTTTAAAATAAAACATCGTACTTAGGTCCTTGACCTCTAAATATTTAGGGCCAACCTTTTATTATAATATACAGTAAACTAGGTTCGATAGAATTAGATAGGCAATGTTTTATATTAAAATTTAAAGTAATACTAAAACCATTCTAAATTTCAAGACTAATCCCTGTACTTAGAACATAGAAAAAGGACCTTTTTCCAGAAACGTTACAAGCTTAAGTAATACAAGTCCATAAATCTATTAAAGGGTGGTGTTTCCTGGCGCATCAAAAACCAATTCTGCACCCAACCCTCATTTATAGTAGTTGTGGGCCAAAAGGTTTTCCATATATTTTGGCACCCCTGGAGATATATAGTCATCTTGCCTTGTTATATATTCCTTTTGTTTTTTATGGATTAGTTTTAATCGCTGAGGCACGTCACTTTCTTTAAATTATGCTTTACTTAACGCGACGGACCCAGGAAACTCCAATTTCATAGATAATCTCATTTCCTAGAACAGCCTTGGCCGGCATCATCTGATTGGTTAGCTTTCACATCCATTCTTCATTTGCGTCTTTCTCGCTCTTGTAAGCTATGATCAATGCTTAGCTGCTGATTTAAAATGTCATTCAGTTGAACGCATGATTCTAAGTTCTGAGTTCTTCAATCGAAAACATGGGTGTGAAGGACAATCTCATGGCCTTGTTTTTATGTTCTTTGTGTTTGTACTTGTTCTTACTTGTAGTCAAGTTCCTATACAAGTTCTGGTGGAATCCCATCTATGTTCAGAGATTTCTAAGATCACAGGGAATTACAGGCCCTTCGTACAGGTTCCATCATGGAAGTACCACAGAGATTAAAAATATGCTACAGGAATCCATGGCAAGATCCAAGGAGCTGTCCCATAACATTCTCCCTATCATAATGCCCCACATACACTTATGGATCAATAAACACGGTAAGAGATGCTACTCCCTCTATAATTGCTTGAGATGCATAATTGGGATGGGCTTCCATGTGTACACACAATGATTGCCGACAACTTGTGGTTGAGACTAGTTTAGAGTTTGAATATTGCAAATGTACGATATGACAGGCGATGCTAATCAGAGTATAACACAATGGCTATTGATCCCCTAGTATCCCCACTGAACCTTGGGTGGGGTTAACATTAGTTTAGAGTTTGAGAGCTGCAATTGTGCAACTTGAATTTAACAGGCAGTGATCCTAAAATTGGAATGAATAGTAAAGGTGATTTCTGGACATAATAAGTTTACAACTCAACACCCCAACTTACCTTTTTCATTAGTTGTAACACCCTACCTTGTTTCAAGCATTTGCTCATTAATTACGTTTTTCCTCCTTAATTACCATGTCATCATGTATGTGAATGGAAGGAGTTAGTGTTTATACTCCCTTAATATACATAGCTGAGCTGAGCTTTCTACTTATTTACTATTACTTTTTAGGTCAAGCAGTCTCAAACACTTTTTTTTTTCTTTCTATTTCCACAGTAAGAGGGATCATCAAAATATATATCCTAGTTAGACTTTGAATCTCTTTACCATTGAACAGGTCGGAATTTTGTATATTGGCACGGCGCTAGAGCTAATGTAGTCATATCCGAGCCTGAATTGATCAAAGAGATCTTGAACAATAAGGATGGAACATACCCTAAAATCGAGCTTGAAGGTTACTTTAAGAAGATCTTAGGAGATGGTTTGGTTGTTGCTGAAGGAAAAAGATGGAGTAAGCTGCGGAAAATATCCAACCATTCATTCCATGCTGATAGCTTGAAAGTAACAATCAACCATGATCAACCTTCTTATTACACCCTATATATATATATACCCAGCTACATTTGTATTGTGATTTTACAAACCGAGCTACATTTGTAATGTGATTTAGTGTTAATACATGGCTAATTTGGAAGTAGTTCTGTTTCATTGAAGGGGATGGTTCAAGCAATGACTCAGAGTGTGCAGGCAATGCTTGAGAGGTGGAGGAATCATGAAGGCAAGGAGATTGAGGTGTTTAAAGAATTCAGGCTCTTAACGTCTGATGTTATTTCTAGGAATGCTTTTGGGAGCAGTTATGAGGAAGGGAAGAACATTTTTGAGAAGTTGATGAGGTTGGCTTCTTTAGCTTCTAAAAATACCTATAAGATAAAAATCCCTGCTATTGGGTAAGTTTCCAGTGTTCTTAAACTTAATTTTCTAGTAAGATTCTATAGCATTTTAGTTGATATATTACACTTTAATAATTTTATAATCTTATCTTCCTTTTATTCTAAGTTCACTTCTAACAGCTATTGTTTCATGATTGTGGTAGAAAATTTTTTAAAGACAATGATGAAATTGAATCAGAGAAACTTGAGAGAGAAATGCGAAATTCCATAATTGATATCATAAGGAAAAAAGAAGAAAAAATGAGGAGAGGGGATTCTGATGGCAATGAATGTGATTTTCTTGGTTTGCTTATAAAAGCTAATCAAGAGACTGATGAGGAGAAAAAGATTTCAGTAGATGATATTATTGATGAATGCAAGACATTCTACCTTGCTGGGCATGAAACTACTACTAGTCTACTTACATGGACATTTCTACTCCTAGCCACTCACCAAGATTGGCAAGACAAAGCAAGGAAAGAGGCAATTGAGTTACTTCACAACAATGGATCAGCCTCAGAATTTTATAATAGTCTCTCAAGATCCAAGATGGTAAGCTAATTTATCAATTAATATCATTCTTCTTTCCTTATGGGCTTTCCTACGGAAAAGGATCGAAGTGTTTTTTGTTAACAAATAGAATAGATTGTAGTTAGTATCCTCTAATCATCTCTATCAAATCTTCCTCTGCCTATACTTAAGACCAAATGTTCTCTTGCAGTTGAACATAATCATCAACGAGTCCCTGAGGCTGTATCCACCAGCAGGTATTATCATTAGAAGGGTTGCAAAGAAAGTAAGACTGGGGAAGCTTGTTCTAACTTCAGACATGGAAGTGATTCTTCCAATTGCAGTAGAACACCATGATAAAGAAATCTGGGGAGAAGATGCTCACTTATTCAAACCAGAGAGATTCTCAGAAGGTGTTGCCAAGGCCACCAACAACAATATGATTGCCTTTATTCCATTTAGTTATGGGCCTCGAACCTGCGTTGGATTAAATTTTGCGTTGCTTGAAGCAAAGCTTGCTCTTGCCATGATCTTACAACACTACCATTTCACTCTATCACCAAGTTATGCACATTCACCAGTTTTTAATATTACCATTCAACCTCAACATGGACTTCAGCTAATGCTTCATGCCTTGTGAAATTGTTCCATTATCATTAATTTTCTCAATAATGGGAACACTGCTTTTCTTTTTTTTTTCGATGGTGAGCTGCGATGTTGCAATACTGAAGGTTGTGTTATTATAACAGTTGGAATGGAGAATAGGGTTTTAATTTGAAAGAACTTGAATGTTTAGTTAAAATTTGCATTGTTAAGAGAGGTTTTGAGTTGTGAAGATCAAATTTTCCGGTTATGGTTTCTAATAGGTAGATATGATTGTTTAACTGAACTCTTGAGGACTAAGAAAGATTGCATACAAATTTTATGGGATCAACATTTAAGAAGCGCACCTAGTGCAACTGGCTTTCTCCGCTTTGGATACTATGCGAGGAATGTCGCACTCAACCTTTCCTCCATATTGAAGAGATTGTAACTGAAGTGAAATGAGTAGCATCCAAGTCATCCTACCTCCTCTTTTATGGATCAACATTAAGATAGGGACCCTGAAAGCTTGTAAATTACATTATCAATATGGCTAGTTTGTGGTTGATGGCTTTTAAGATCCATGGAGGTTACTCTACTGGTGACCGGACTAGAAGTTCAGGGTTCTTGCTTAGTGTAATTGTTCATTTTGCTAAGTTGTACAAAGATGATTCAATTTTCTCATCCTTCGACACTCTTTGACACTTATTTTGTCTGTCTTCATCCTCCCCATTGCTAGTGCAATTTCGGGTTTATAAAAATTATCAAATTCTTAATTATTTCCTTGCGCTTTTTGTTTATATTTGATTTCTTCTAATCATGTTTTGTAACTTGATCAGTTTTTAAGAATAATTAATGAATACTTGAAAATTAAATAGTCAGGGTACAATCTATTAGTTTTTTTTAACTTATCATGAAAAAATATGACCATATGGAAATATTGTAAATAATTAAAAAATGAAAAATAAATAGCAATGGTATTATTTATTAAATAAATATTTATGAATTTTTTAAGAAATTAATTTCAAGACTTAATTTTAAAGTTTATGAGTTATAACTTGTACATTTGTAATGTTTTTAAATAAACTTATAATAATGTATTTATTATAATAAACTTACAATGTTATATTATTGTAAATAATATAAGTTTTTTATTTTAATCACAAACAAAAAAAATTAAAAATTTGAGGTAAAATGAAGAAGGTGAAAAAAGATTGGAACCGAGTTGAAACTGATCAAAATAGGGCTGGAACTGAAGAACTGCACGACCAGAATTGAACTGGGAATTGGAACTGTCCTCAAAGGGATTGTTCTATTTCCTTGTGATTCAGAACCAGGAATGGATGGATCCAAAAATGTTTTTTTGTTAACAAATAGAATAGATTGTAATTATTATCCTCTTATCATCTCTATCAAATCTTCCTCTGCCTACACTTAATCTTAATTATTCTCTTGCAGTTGAACATAATCATCAATGAGTCTCTGAGGCTGTATCCACCAGCAGGAATTATCATTAGAAGGGTGTAAGTAAGACTAGGGAAGCTTGTTCTTACTTCAGACATAGAAGTGATTGTTCCAGTTGCAGTAGAACAACATGATAAAGAAATCTGGGAGAAGATGCTCACTTATTCAAACCAGAGAGATTCTCAGAAGGTGTGGCGAAGGCCACCAACAACAATATGATGGCCTTTATTCCATTTGGTTATGGACCTCGAATCTGTGTTGGATTAAATTTTGCGTTGCTTGAAGCAAAGCTTGCTCTTGCCATGATCGTGCAACGCTACCATTTTACTCTCTCACCAAGTTATGCACATTCACCAGTTCTCAATATTACCATTCAACCTCAACATGGACTTCAGCTAATGCTTCATGCCTTGTGAAATAGCTCACAGTTCCATTACCATTTTCTCAGTAACAGGAAGACTGCTTTTGTTTTTTCAATATCGAGCTGTGATGCTGCAATGCTCAAGGTTGTGTTATTATAACAGTTGGAGTGGAGAATAGGGTTTTAATTTGAATGAACTTGAATGTTTAGCTAGTATTTGCATTGTTAAGAGAGGTTTTGAGTTGTGAAGACCAAATTTGCTGGTCTTGGTTTCTCATAGGGAGATACGATTGCCTAAGTACTGAACTCTAGAGAGCTAAGTGATATGAATTGAATTATATTGAATTCTGAATAATTGAATTACATGTTACAGAGTTTATTTATAGTTGAACAATAGAATAAAAAAGGCAAGAAAATAAAAGATACAGAAATATCTAAATGGATACAGTATAATATCTATAATTAAATATAATAATATCTTATAGTATAATATCTATAATAATAGATATAGTATAAGATATATATATATATATAGTAACATCCCCCTCAAACTCAAGGTGATAGAAAAAAATCATCTTGAGTTTGTCAACAAAATGTAAGCGCAATAGTTAGCGCACAAGAAAAGATGCGGCACGGGAGATACCGTGACATAAACGATGCAATACGCGAGATACCGTAGCATAACAAGCGCAATAGTTGGCGCACAAGAAAGGATGCGGCACGGGAGATACCGTAGCATAACAAGCGCAATAGTTAGCGCAGAAGAAAGAATGCAGCACGGGAGACACCGTGGCATAAAAGATGCAGCACGGGAGATACCGTGGCATAACAAGCGCAATAGTTAGCGCACACGAAAGGATGCAGCACGAAAAATATCGTAGCATAAAATATGCGACACGGGAGATACCGTGGTATAACAAGCGCTATAGTTAGCGCATAAGAAAATAAATATAATATTATAATATTATGATATCATATAAACCTCAGGTTTATACGATATATCTGGCAGGGTCGGCAATGCAACAACAAAGACTTTGACGGACCAGCACTAGCATCAAACAATCAGCAATAGCATAATAGCATGAACATGAATGTGCAGTAGGTGTAGCAGCGGCAAGCTGGTGATATTCGGAGGCGACCGACCAGCGGCCAAAAGCAACCGGCCGTAGTAGCGCCGAGCAGGGGGCGAATGGCCAAAGCAATAATTGGCAGCAGTAAAATCTGATAGTGATTGTGTGCGTGTGTGCGAGCAGACGGAGACAGAGAGGGCGAGCAGAGAGCAAACAGATCAATGGCAGAATAACTTCCAACGGCAGTAGTAGTAGAACGTTCTGGTTCGGTGAACAAGAGGCATAATGGTGAGTGGCGAATGCAAAACAGATTTGTAATGGTGATGAAAAACGGTGAACAATGCAGCAGCAGCAACAACAAAACAGTAACAGCACCGATCTGGTGATCTGTGAACAGCAGGCAAAACGGTAACAACAGGCAGCGATCACAGCAACCGATCGGTGAACAGTAGGCAACGATCACAGCGGTGAGCAAATGAGACTGGTGGCAGTGATCTCGGCAGCTAGCAGCAGCCAACACAGCAGCAGAGATGGCAACGGTGAGCAAGATGGTCAGCAACAAAGAGATCACGTTGGCCAGCATCAGAGGCGATCGGCTAGCAGCAGCAGGTGCGATCTGTCAGTAGCAGGGGCGATCGGGCAGCAGCAGGGGTGGACAGTAGGGGCGATCGGCAGCAGGGGTTCAGCAAGCAGCAGCAAAACGGTGAGCAATAGGGGTTCAGCAATGGCCGGCGGACAGCAAAAAAGTAATGGCTGCTAGCAGTGATGAACGGCCAACGGTGGTGAACGACCAGCAACGGCTGCCAGCAACTGTCAGTGAAAAAAAAAAATGGAGCAGCGCACAAAGAAAAAAAAAGGGCAGTAGTGATTTGAAGCTTCTGCGGCGGTGGGCAGATTGAGAAGAAGATGGATGCAACAGTAGGGGTTTAGGCACGTGTGTAGCACGACAAAATGTGTGCAGCAGAGGTGGTGCGGTGGTGCGGTGGTGGAGCTGGCGGAGCGATGTGAAGCAGAACTGTGCTCAACATGAATGGCATGACGACCAGCAGCAGGAATGACGACCAGCAATGGCAGAAACTTGTGCAGTGGTTGTAACACGACGACCAACAGGAACGGCGGCACAACAACAGGGGTTCAGGCAACAGCAAAACGGTGTGCAGAATGGCAATGTGCAGCAGAACGGTTTGCTCAGTAGTGAGCAAACAGTAGCAGCAAGGATTACAACAGATCAAAATTGTGATGAGAAAACAGAACGACTATGTGTAGAATGGCAATGTGCAGCAGAACAACAATCAAAATGGTGCGTAGAACGGCAGAACGGAATCAGATCTGAACCGGATCTGGATGCAAACACAGTACCATATCTGAACTACATATGAGTCACAATTCAAATCTCAACACAGAGAACCCACGAACAAATAGATTTGAGTGTAGATTAGAAGCACAGATCTCACAAACAAGAAAACGTAATTCTACTGATTTCCGCCGGCCAGTTGGTCGGCGGATAGCCGAAAAATCAAAAGAAAATCACATAAGACCTAGCTCTGATACCATGATATAAATTGAATTATATTGAATTCTGAATAATTGAATTACATGTTACAGAGTTTATTTATAGTTGAACAATAGAATAAAAAAGGCAAGAAAATAAAAGATACAGAAATATCTAAATGGATACAGTATAATATCTATAATTAAATATAATAATATCTTATAGTATAATATCTATAATAATAGATATAGTATAAGATATATATATAGTAACACTAAGAAAGATTGCATCCAAATTTTATGGGATCAACATTTAAAAAGCCTGCCTAGAGCAACTGGCTTTCTCCACTTTGGGTACTAAAGGAGGAATATCACACTGAACCTTCCCTCCACATTGAAGATGTTTATGAATCAACATTAAGATAGGACCCCTTAAAGCTTAGGAATTATATGATCAATATGGCTAGTTTGTGGTTGATTGCTTTTAAGATCAATGGAGGTTACGAGATTGGTGAATGGACTAGAAGTTGGGGGTTCTTACTGGGTGTAACTGTTCATTCTGTCAAGTTAATGAAAAATAATTCGATTTTCTATATTAAAATAGATTTTTAGTATACTAAAATAACTCAGCCGACAGGTTTTTATCACAAACAAAAACATCAAAAAAAAAAAAGGAACCTCCGGCCGAATAATCATTCAAAAATAGATCACATCTATGTGCCATTCACTTCCAATTTCTACACCGAACGCCATATTGTGAAACATAAACGAAGGGTTTGGCATCAGAGAAAAGGGCCCGCGATAGTTCCCATTTATTACATAGCAATTATTCTTTGGAAATCTTGGGCAATAAAAAGAAAATAAGAATGGAAGGAATAAGAAACGCAGTTACATTAATTGGAGAAAAATAAAATGGTGTTAATTTGAGCAAGCTTTTCTTGTTCTAGAGTTTTAAATTACGATAAATGTCTAGTTTTAGTGTTTTAATAATATTAACATTTCTTAATATTTAATTTTAAATATGAAGTAAATAAATTAGATTGAAATATACATGAGAAAATAATTGAGAAACTGGGTTATAATTTGAGAGATTATGTATGATTGAGAATTTGGCCAATGGTGAATGTCATAGAATGTCCTTAATTATTATATCATAATATTTTTTATATAATTTATTTTTTTACTTATGAAGATAGACATCAATTGACCAAACTGCGTAAATTTGATTATATGATTACTTAATTCATGTTTAAACAATTATGTCCCATATATATTGAATTGATTGAATTGGGGCTAAAAAACCCAATAAAATATAATATAACAACACTACAATAAAAAATAAATAAAAATAAAATAAAAACATGAACTAAAATTTCTTTATGTATCCGGTGCTTCATTTACGTATTGGTCTTGGATATCCACCAACAAGAAAATATAGGTAAAACAATTGAATTATTTTTGTATTGAAGAAAAGGTAATATAGGACAATTACATATACTTCTTTGAAGCAAAGCAAAGCAAACAAATATATATGTCCATATATATATGAGCAAAGTCTAGCAAACAGAATTTGCTTATGAAATGCCCATGATATTCATATACATATATTTATTCAAGGAACTAGAATTCTAAGGTAGACCTAACAAATTTTCTAATTCAAACGGGTAATATTCATCTAAAATGATCAGCACCATAGTAATCTTCTATTTGAGCCCCTTACAAGAAGGATAAACATAGGTATCAACATCCATACAGCGGCACTGAGGAGGAATTGACTTTGTGCAGCTACAATTCCGGCACGCAGCATGGCAAGCTTTCTTCACATCTGCGCAAGAGCACTTTGGAGGACAAGATTCTCGGCAGAAGGATGAATCACAGCAAGCCCAGCGTGTATTGCAGTCAGGAGTTTCTGCAAATTAAGGCAATAAAGGATAAGTTATGTTAGTCTAATTTGCGCACATTTCAAAGTTCTAATAATATATATACATGTTTTCATATAAAATGATTTTTTTGTATGAAAGTATATATATTTTATTTTTAATATGGTCAAAATGACTTAATCTTCAAAGATGTTGATAAGGGCATGCAGTTTTTTTTAAAAAAAAATTTACTACTTTAATGCTATTAATAATAAAAATATTTTTTGAAAAAAAAACTAAGAAAGCTTCTTAGGATATTATAGTGATAGAAAAGACTTCCCTAAAAAAATATTGAATAAATTAAGGTGCTGCTTAATTAATTTAAAAGAAGTGTTAACCTTGGTTGGGTTTAATGCTCGGGGAAGGAAGCTGAGCTACCACACTAGAAGAGTTGTCCAAGACAACTGCCAAGACAAGTAATGCTCCCATTAGCACCACCTTGCTACCCATCTGCTTATCTCTCTTCCAAAACAATACAAGAACTAGACTTAGGTGAAGTATATGGAGTAGATCCTAGCCAGATTGGTCTTTTATAGTGAAGATATATATGGAGAGCCACCGTCAATTTTCTTCTTTTTTTTAATTATTTTTTGTCTTTGCTATTGCCTAGTTAGGAATGCATCCCACACGTTTATTATTATTATCATATATATATATATATATATGTATGGACACGAGGATAAAAGATAAGCTTGCCAACCTGTAGAAAGCCAAGGGGAGAAGGATGTTATAAAGGAAAAGCCGCCGTATAGGAACCACTTGCACCGCGTGTTGAACACACATGCATGTGCTCTTTGGAGTTTGGACTTCTCGCGTGGGGGGGAAAAAAATAATAATAATAAATTAAAAGAAGTCGGCATTCTCTTTGCTTGTATTTATTAAATTAATGGGAGTCAAGAGTCAAGCCTTTCAACACCGCGCCTATGAAATTTCTGCTTGCTCGAGTTTACATTTTATATACTGAAAGAATAATATTATATTAGTTAATAAATTTTTTTAATTGTTTTAAAAATGTACATAATTCACATGAAAATATCTATTAAAATTAGCGTTGGAGTGGAGATCAATAGGGTTTTAATTTGAATGAACTTGAATGTTTAGCTAGTATTTGCATCGTAAAGAGAGGTTTTGAGTTGTGAAGATCATTTTTGCTGGTTTTGGTTTCTCTTAGGGAGATACGATTGCCTAAGTACTGAACTCTAGAGATCTAAGAAAGATTGCTTTCTCCACTTTGTTATTGAATTGAAGTGAGTATTAGCATCCAAGTTATAATGCCTCCTCTTTTATGAATCAACATTAAGATAGGACCCCTGAAAGCTTAGAAATTATAAAGATTGGTGACTGGACTAAAAGTTGGGCGTTCTCGCTTGGTTTAATTGTTCATTTTGTTAAGTTAAAGAAAAATAATTTGATTTTCTCGTCTCTTGACACTCTTTGACACTTTGTTCGTTCATCTTCATCCTCCCTATTGCTAGCGCAAGTTTGGGTTAAAAAAAATATCAAATTCTTAATTGTTTTCCTTGCATTTTTTGTTTATATTTGATTTTTTTTTTATCTACTTTTGTAACTTGATTAGCTTTTAAAAACTAACTTATCATGAGAAAATATACCATATGGAATTATTATAAATAATTAAAAACTGAAAATAAATAGTAAGGGTATTATTTATTAAATAAATATTTATTAATTTTTTAAGAAATTAATCTCAAGACTTAATTTTAGAGTTTATAAGTTATCACTTGTAAATCTATAATGTTTTTAAATAAAACTTATAACTTACAATAATGTCTTTTTGATGAAAAATTTTCTTTCTTAAAACCTTTTTTTTTTATGAAAAACCTTTTTTTTTAGGAAATGAAGAAAATTCCTTTGTGTTTTGGGCAAGTCTAACGGGTGCTAATATTTTGTGTTCTTTCTCTTTCAAAACATGTTCGTTGACATGAAATGTCAAATGCAGGAATGATAAAAAGTCATTCAGTTTTAGCGTATTTAATTACATAAGTATCATTTCCAAGATATCAAGTGCCCCCAAACAGCTGTAGGCTCATTTGTAAAAGAGTTCAACCCTTTTAGTTAGGGCATTCAACTATGCACTTGTTTATACAAAATTCTCCAAATAGAGACTAAGTCAAAATACATAAAGGGAATGAAATAAGCAATAGAAGAATGACTCCTGCACCCATGTTACAAGGCACCTGCTTCTTAAAGAGGAAAAGGGGTGAGGTCTACAAATCTAGTGTGTCTATCTTCTAACAAATAGAGTATAAATATACACAAATTATACACACATGAGGCATTAACATTATGTTTCAAGTTAGTAATTGGGTAGGGTAAGCAAGCCCTAAGGTCGTTGTAATACCCCAAGATTTTACTTGATAATTAGATCAAATAAACGTGAAATAAAGTAATAATTAAATAAAATAAAATTTGATAAAACCATCAAAATAATGATGTAAAATATGAACAATTAAATGTATAAATGGATTATTAAACTTGGAACAATACACAAAACTATGTACGAAATTCTATTCTAGTTATCGTACTACTACTATTCATTACCGCAGTAGTGCGAGAATTGTCCAATGGAACTGTCAGGACCCCTTCCCTAAGGCGAAGGCGAATCGACTGGTACAGTGTCCCGACAACCCTACCCGCAAGCGGAGCTTGCCAAGGCACTTTAAGCCTCATCTTTCAATACCACACCACACACACTATTAGAGTAATCATAGGGAATTCAGAAAAAAGTTAACACATGAACACCACTAAAACTTGATATTTACCAAAATAGGTCATTAGAATATGTGTAGCAACGGGAGTGACTAATCTATTATATACAAGTTTTCCTCACCCCTATACATAGCTTCTAACCCTCAAACAAAAAAAGGTATGAAGAAAACCTATCAAAACAAACGAGAGAGTGCAGCTCTAGGCGATGACCACTCCCTTGCCCTTATCTGCGGCTGAAGGACCTGCAAAGTTAAAGTAGTGAGCCTAATTGTCCATGGCGGCTCTGTGAGTAATGCAGTCTAATTCATAACTTGAAACAAGTATTTCACAAATAAAACACATGCAATGAATGCATGAACAATAGCATTATGCGAATGAATGCAATAGTGAATACAATTTAAATTTATCATGTAGTCGTGCACTTTCATTTGAAAACAGTTAAATGGTGAAAACATTCATTGAGACTCCCAGTAGCCTCCAAGGCGACTAAAAATCCACGAGCAGGTTGCAAACAATTAGACATATCGTGCCGACTCGATTAGGACTTATTGTCATTGCTATCAATCGTAACGACCCAATCAGGACTTATTGTCATTGCCATATTGTGACGACCTGATTATGACTTATTGTTATTGCAATCTCGTAGGCCCACAAAACCCCCTCAACAGGCACTCTATGCTAGATGGTCATTATCGGGGTCATATGAGAGACGGACACAGCTCGCCCTAACCCTGTACCCTCGGACCTCGAGACTCGGTGCACTTTTTCATTTAAAACTCATTTAAAAGGTACAGATTCATCACAATATGTAATACCATTTTATAAATGCACAGAATAACAAGCTTTAAGGAATAAGTTAAAAAACATTACTCATAGGGATGCTCCGTTCCCGATGCTCCTCTCGTGATCGGTCACGTCCCGCTAGTACTTAGTCTTGCGAAATTGACGTAACTCCTTAATATTAACATGAGACTTGGCTCACTCTAACTCTACATCATTGGTCAATTAATGGATTGACCTAGTCAAGGGTAGTTCATCTATGTTAGATCAACTTGCCTTAAGTTGCTAAGCCAATTTGATTGACCTTGCTCAATCTTGATCAACCCTAGTCAACCTATTACTTGCTGACCTAGCTGGTCAATAGAGTCCCAAATGGTCAATTCTGGTCCTCATTCAGTCAATTGGGTCAAAAGGGGTCAACATTCTCAATTCCCATCACTTAGGCACAACATTAGCTTGTGGCCCTAACTGCGCAACCATTTTTTTTATTTTTCTACAGGTAATTCGTAATCGGATTTGGGCCAAACTTTGCAGATCTATTCTAGACTTCCTAAATCTTTCTCAAAATTTTGAATTACAATTTTTGGACATCATTTACTAGGATTTCTAGGTACAATAACAGAGATTGTAAAAATCTTGTGTACCTTGTGACAGGCAGTGACTGTTTGCCTGAATTGACCTACCTATCCATATTAGGATGCTTTGAAATTTGGTAGGCAACTTCTAGACATACTTAGGGATCTCTCCACCAAATTTCAGCTCAATCTTCCAAGGTTTGGTCAATTAATTTCATATCAGAATTTTTAGTCAAATTATAGGAATTTTTTGGGTTCATAAATTCTACTATCTTTCTAGTATTCATTGCCCCATTAAACGATAATTCCATGGGTCATTTCTTGTGTCTAATTGTAGTATGTACGTCATAAAACATTTATTAATCAAGAATACTTCGAATTAGTAACATGTAATACCAAAATCATGCCTATCATTCCATCAATTTCTCTGCTGCATTCTAGAAAAACACAAAAATTGTTCCAAGTCCTAGCACTCTAACAAGCATGACATATTTGTAAATGTAGCAAATCATATTTACAAAGGCTTAAGGTCAGATCTTTATACCTTTCTGGAACCTCTGCTATGAGATCTAAAACACCTTTGTTTAGTCCAAATGGGTGCCTTTAGGTGTCCCAAATACAGCTTCAAATCTGGTCTCAAACTGGTTTCTGTCGGCACTGTTGCAACAGTGAATCTAACAGTTAACAACAGTGGCTTATAAAACATATTAAATGTTCCAGTTTTTGGTTTCTACCACTTAGACACTTGAATACACATGATAAGGGTAGAATGATGGATTTTACCTCAGGGACCAGCCTAGAATGGTTCAGGTGTGAGCCTTCGTATAGTTACTCCAACACTGTTTTTGTTACACAGTTGCAACAGTGAGTAAGTGACCAACTTTAATGGTTCGAAAATCATGTACAAAGCCCCATTTTTCATTCTCTAACACTTGGAGGTTAAAATACATATGGAAATGAAGAGGGTGGATAGTTTTACCTCCAAAATGGACTGGAAATGATTGAGGATTCGAAGCTTTAAAAGTGGATTTACACAGACTTTCTGATTTTTTGGGTTTAAACCTTGTGAACAACACTTCTTTCCAGGGTTTTCAGCTCCAAACGATTTTAGGATTCAGCAAATGGCTTGTAGGACTTCGTAGATGGTAGTATAAGCTTCAAAATAAGCTATGGTTCATTGGATTTGGTTGAAAAATGAGGGTCATTCAAGCTTGTGAAAAAGGGGCCAGAGCAGCTGGAATTTTCTAGACTTGTGCTCAAGAGGAGTTTTGTTGCATGAGAGGAAATTTGCATGGCATCATGGGGTGGCATGTGGCCATCTAGGTGGCTTCCAAACTCACACGTTGGCTGCCTAGTTGGCAATGTGTATTGGCCTTCTCAGGTGGCTGTGAATTGATGGCAAAAACCAGGGGTCTAAATACCATGAGCAACCATGGTTTTATGTTGGAAAAACCCTGAAATTTTGCAAAAATTGGCCAAAAATCCTCCAAAATTCGCACAAAGGACAAGGAAAGGGGGCTGGACCCCTCTGCTGGGCGCGTGGGCTGACCCACGACTGGGCTTAAAGCCATGTGGGCCAATAGCCCGCGCGCTTACGGTCTTGAGTCAGGCCTTGGGCCTGACCGATTCTCGGCCCGTGTGCACTGAGAGTCCAAATTTTTTTTTTTGTTTAATTTCCTTTTCTTTTCTTATATATATATATATATATATATACACCTATATATACATATATACTGAAATTTGCATTTTTTTCTCTAAAATTATTAAAAATTGCTAATTCATCATTCTTCACCAAAAATGTCTCAATCATACTTATTTCATCATTTATGCAATTATTATCTTTAAAAATTGAATAATTCTTCTAAAATCATATTTTTCTCCCAAAAGTTTCATTTATCATTCTAAAAATTCAATAATTGTTCCAAAAATTCAATAATCAATCCTGAAAATTATTTCTCTTAAGAAAACACATTTCTCTTATAGTCTCATGTGTTTTCTCCTCAAAATTCCATTTTCTCACATTATTCTTATTTTCTTCAATAAATAATTCGAAATTGGGATAAATTGAGAAAAATTTTGTATATTTTCATTAAAATTTTAAAAAATATATAAAATACACATGTGTCGGATCTGTCAATCCGATGCCAACAACATGGGTCGTCACAGGAACCAATAAGTACACTGTGTTTTGCTTATTACTGTACTACATATCACTACTGCATTTATACATAAAAACATACATAGAACGATTATATAAAGTTTTCAAATGTATAAGCTTACTTTAAACCGTCATATTCTAAAACCTTATTAGGACAGATAAAAGTAGAATTAGGAAAGAACTCTATTAAGGAAAAAATGCAAAGAATTCCTAACTCTATACAAAGTAACTCTAATTCTATATAAACCAAGAAACAATCATCTTCTAATTCTCCTCTCATGCAAACACAAGCCTCTCTTCCCCTTTTTTTCTTCTACTAGTTGTCTTCCTTCGTTCCCTAGCCGTCCCACACAACCCTAGTAAATAAAGAACAAAAATACAGAATATTGCACGGTAGTGGTGAGTTCAGATCACACAAAGTACTCCAAGACATTCTACAAGGTAAAATCAATCTCGACCCTAGTTGATTGATCATGTTCTGTTCTTTCTTTGAGATTTGATTCTCTTGTCAACAACCTCTAAGGCTTTGGTTTACTCCTATTATCAAAAACAAAACCTTAGAAGGATTTAAGAAGTTTTTTTGGAGCATCCAAGGGATTTGACAAATCAAAGGAAGGTATAAAGATTCTATCTAGTCTCAATGCGTGATTCATGGTCTATAGTTTAAGTTATAAGAATGCCATGAACATAAGAAAACAAGAGATGGGAGAAACATGCTCGAAAAGTTATTTTTTATGCTAATTATTGTGGTACCGATCTTCATTATCGCAGTATTGCATTCATTTCCTCCTCGATTTTCTAAACTTTCACTCTGGTTATCGTGGTATCCTAGTGCAGTATTGCACTGTTACTTATTCAATAGTATTCTGGTTACGGTGATATTGTAGTTTTCTCCTTCGATCTATAATTGTTCAGTCTGGTTACCGTGGTACACTATCGCGGCATTGTGAGAATTCTTCTTCTATCCACACTGGTTACAATGGTACTGCAACTTACTTCTTTAATTCCCTCTGGTTACCACAATATCCTACTGCGATAATGAGTCTGTCTTCCTTCCTCATTTCTTATTTACTCGTTTTGGTTACTGTTGTATTCCTTTCTTTTAGTGCGGCACACAGTTACAAGACTACACTTAGAATCATTTCTTCAGACATCCTTGCACACAATACATCATATCGGATAGAGAATTATTAGAATATAGTTTAAAAGCATTAGAAACATATTAATCACCAAGAGTAATGATTTAATTTCAATCTTGAAGGTTGAGAATTCAAAAGCAATTGGATAACAATACAAAGACTAGAAGGAACCAAGAAATAAGGTGGATATGATTTTTGAATTTTAACTCATTATCTTCATTTAAATAAAGTATACTTGTTAGCCTAGGTATATGCTTTGAATTGAATATGCATGTTGATGGTTGGATTTATATGATTAACGAATGGTGGTTGCATGATTTCAATGATCTCTGTGATATCATGACTGATAGTATATATATATATATATATGAATGATCTATTAACATGTTTAAGATAGAGTAGAACGATGTTTACCATGTTTACATGTAATTTTTCATAGTTAAATTTTTTATTTAACATGTTATTGTATGATCTGCCATTAAAAAAAAATTAATAAAGATTATAATCACGTACTAGCGCGATTATAATACCTCAAAAGTCGATAAACTCTTCTTAGTAATATTGAATTAAATTAACATGAAATGGAAAACATGGAAGTAGCAATGGAAAACATGTAAAATTGAATGTACTAAATTACATTTTGGTTACAGCGGTAATGTGTTCCATTACTACAGTAATGCGTGAAACTTCCACCGAAATGAACATGCGTAATTTCATTGTGGTTATCGTGGTATTAAATCACACTACCGCGATAATACATGAATTATAAAGAAAATTCCTTGCAACCTAATCATGCACGTCAAACCCAAAAAGTAACGTATCCCCTTCCGCAAACCAATGTTGGCTGCTCTTTGTCGACCCTCCTTTACTCCACACTTTCTCTTGGCTGACTTCTTCCCATTCTCTCCTCTCTCAAACCATTCCACAAGGCAAAACAGGAAGAACAATGCAGATGGTTAGGGATTCCATGCCATAGTCTTATACCAGGCTATCCTCCATGCCATAATCTTATACCAGGCTATCCTACCAAGGTAATGCATTACCCTCAACTCAAAATTCATGTTGCTTTCATTCTCTTTCACATGTTTCGAACTCATGATTCATTCCTTCCATCAAACAGAGCCCTAGAAGGATTTGAAGAGTTCTTTGAAGCGTACCATGAGTTGTCAACAAGGGATTTGGTTGACAGAAGAGAGGTATAAGGATTTTGTTCACTTTAATGCATAGGTTGTGTGCTAAAGTTTAAGGCATTAAGATGCCATGAACATAGGGAAGCAAGAGATGGGAGAAACAAGCAAAAAGGCCATTTTTCATACTAGTTACCATAGTATTATCTCACGTTACCGCAGTACTACGCCTTTTGTACTTCTTATTTTGTCCATTACATTCTGGTTACCACGGTAATGGTGTCGAACTATTGCAGTACTGTGTATTTCCCCTTCATCGTTCTTTTATTGTCCATTCTGGTTATTGAGATACTACAATTTTTCTCCTCCATTTCACTCTAGTTACAGCAGTAATGCTTCACACTACTATGGTAATACATTAGTTTTCTCTCCTTGTCCCTCACCTATTCATTTTGGTTACCGTAGTACTCCTTCTTTCTACTGTAGCACACAAAAACAAGTCAACACTTTGACTCTTCTAGAATGCTATCTTGCACATTATATACAATGTTGGAATAAAAGTCATTAGATTATAGTTTAAAAATGCTAGAAATACTTCAATTTCTAAGAGTAATGGTCTTAATTTTTAAAGGTTGACGATTCAAGACGATTGAGACAAAAATACGAGGGTCCAAGGGAATCAACAGACAGATTGAGATAATTACCCTACTTTCTAGTATTATCTAAGTTTTAAATATAAAATATGATATTTGTTTATGTTGACAAATACTTAGGAGCATGCTAGGCTGTAGTTGTGTAAATGTTTGAATGCTATGATTTCCCCATGTCTGTGGTGTAAGTTGAATAACGCGCTCTATGTGATTATATGCATGATGTTTATACTTCTTACAATATTTTATATATATTATGTTCTTGAATTTATGAGATGTTGAGCATGTTGAAAATATGATGTCGTGCAATACTTTGAAATCACTTTAATTAAGAACCGAACCATATACCGGCTCAGTGGTTGACAATGGATCACTATGAGTGTTCTCGAGATAAGGAATGATAGGTGTGTCCCTTGTATATGATCCACTAGGCTCTTGAGTTCACCCCACTTTTGCTTTTCAAGTGACTATTGAAGATATTCATGCTAACGAGTAATGTTGAGACATTTTGGTAGTCGTACACCTCATCATTGAGCTACAAGACCTTAATTTTTTTGTTTTAAGTTGGGCATATGACCCACCAAACCAATTCATGTGTTAATTTTAGTACTAGTTGAGTGTTGGCAGAATGGGCCAAATTTTGTCATTTCTTATCGAGATATTGACATTACACTAGTATGTTTTATCGAGGTTTTATCATTTGATTCAAGAAAACTAGTTATCAAAATTATTATTCATATGTTATATGGAATGTAGCCTGGTGTGTCCAGGAGGCTAGTTATTTGCACGTGTGATAATAATGTCCCCATTCTCGATGGTGACATGTGAAAGAAAATAAATGTGAAAGTGCATACGTCTCCATGTACAATTCAGATGTGATATTTGTGAATGGATAAGGAATTAGGGTGTTACGACGATGATGTACCAAGGGGTATCATCGTGAATGTTCCAACCAAGACTCGGTTTGCCAATTATTTGTTTACTTGATTTAGAACCAAGAGTCTAGATTGACCCCACTTCCTAGATTAATGAACTGGAAGTTTGGATTGGCCTCACTTCATTGATAAGATGGGTTTGAGCATCTAGATTGACCTTACTCCCCAAATGTGTAACACTGAGGTGGATTCCTTTCGATCTTAGCTACAATTGACAAACAACTAACTGTTTGAATAACCTAATCTATGAAAGTGTTTGACATGTATATTTTATTTGATTAAAATAAGGATTTAAATATTTAGAATGGTCCACTAGGCTTTTTGAACTCACGTTTTCTTTCCTAACATTTTAGGAAACTAGTGATTAAAGGCCACGTGGCTAGTAGGAGTTACCTTAGTTATTTATTTCAGAATTTACTTTTATGGTTTCATATTTTTATTTTAGTCGGACATGCTGGCCTTAGTTTCCTCGTTAGTTTTAAAGTTGTTTTATTGAATAAACTCAAAGGTCCTTGTAGCTCATGAATGTTAAAAGATATTTTTAATGGTAGTATTTTATTTGAAAATTTCAAAATATTTTGTGAGAATTTTTATGAAGTCTAATGGTCTTAGGACAATTGAAGAAAAAGAAATAGAGAGATAAGTGACATCTCATGTCTTGAGTGGCCTCAATATTATGATTTATGTTTCGCACATAACGTTAACGTGCCTTTTGTTGTTGTTATTGATTCAAGGGCATTCTACTATTTGCGTCATCCGAAATGGACCAACCACCAAGGGGCAGGGTGTTACAGTAGCCCACAAGTCACTGCAACCAACAGGATAGTGATCAACCATGGTATCATACAAGTTACCCAAATCTCCATAGTATAAATGGCTATTTGTGATCTTCTTTGCAAATACAATAGTCAATGTGATAGACTTTTAAATCAAAAACATTGGTAGACTACCAAGAACTCTCTAAGGTCAGGTGGCCCAAAAAGTATATTATTATCTTAATGTCATTATCACATGTAGTTAATGGTAGCACATCAATCGATATATATTAATTTATGAATGCTCAATGACATCATTATGCATATCAAGAACATTCCCATCATGTACTTCATTATGACTTTGCCACATCACAAAACGTCATAATTTGGACCACTTTCCTATTATTGTCTCTAACATGTAATTCACATAACATTACATTTCCTGCAGTCACATAGTACAAGAGCACATGTACATGAAATTGGGTACACTAAATATTCTCGCAGGTAAGTTATCACAATTATTGCAAGCATACACTTAATTAAAAAGGAAACAAAGAGGATCAACAAACCCACTTCTACCGCATCTAAAAATTGACAGGAAAATATCAAGGACTAAACCTCCACCAACAAAATCTTGGTCACACCTACATGTACATAAATATCTTTTTTTAGTGTATATACTTTGTATCAAAGTATCATCTTAAACGTGTCTTTTCGTATGTGTATTTAATACATTATTGCTCTCTACATTTACCATTAGATTCACAAATGGTAAAAAAAAAACTATATTTTTTATAAGGCTAAAATATAATTCAACAATTGTCCATAAAAATTATAATAAAGTTGCAACATTAAAGTTTGTACAACAAATAACATGAAACTTGGTTCAAATTATAAAAATAAAATATAAAATGATCAAACATTTTTGTTTTGCTGTCAGGATGGTCCTCCTTAGTCACTAGCTATAAGGCTAAATGAGGTGCTTAAATCATCACTGAGGTACAAAGCTCATGCTTCATCACTCCAACAACTCAACTTAGAAAATATATCAATAATGTCCATCAAAGAAATCACTGAATCCATGTTTAAATCAAGCACTGGTGTGACTTCTAGTTGAGGGCAATTTCCAACACCTCCCTATTCATCTGTCATACAAATTAATTGGAAATGAGACTATAGAACATTATAATAAATGAATGAGTTACTTATGTAACAAATGAAGATGGGGTGGCAATGCTTTGCACCTAGATGCCATCATCATCAATGGGCACAACATATCTAGTATCTTTGTGCTTTGAATTTTCAATAATCAGGCAACTCCTTGCACAAACCATTTAAGATAATATGAACTAGCTTCTCATAGATGTTGAGCCTTACACAATCCCACTATTCCCACAATTGGCCGATAATATGTATTTGACAATGTATTTGTTGACGCTTGGATCTCGTTATGCTCTTGTCGGTTGGTAAGAATTGTTTGGAACCCTTTCTACATGTTCCAACTGGCAAAGACATTTGTCAGGGTAGCACAACTCAACACTTTCTAAAAATTTAATGTAGCTGGTGTAGAATACCACCTTTGAAACAAGTTCACCTCCCCTCATATCAACATAGGGATCACAGTACACTTGATCAATGTAAGAAAAAAATAATTAGAAGTTATGTATTCAATTGCATGATTCCAATGTACGCTTATAATGGATTTAACTAAGCTTGTGCAAGCATAGCCAATCTATCAACATATAAATTCTATGGATGTATTCATCATTTAACCTCATTTCTTTCTTCTAAATTAGTTTCGTCACATGGGGCTTGTTACTATAGTACTTTGGAATTACTAAGGGCCTAGTGAAGGAGAAGTAATCATATAGCCATCCCTACCAAACATAAATGATAATTATCACTTACACATGTTATCTCATGTTAACTATAGTATGGTCATCATACCTCAAGCAACATCAGATAGTCAACAATCTGACAAACCTCATGTTATGTGGCAATGTCGAGATGATGATATAAAAATGCAAGAGCAGCGAAATCGCATGCAGATGTATAATCAAGTTGATGTCTCACAATGGTTAAAGTAAAGACACATGAACTTCAATAGAAGTCTTGTCAATGATCAGTGTGCATGCTAAGAAGTATAAAATGCACTTCCTCGTTGTGCAATCAATTAAGGGGTAGTTTTCCTCCCTATATCTTTGTATACAAAATTGTTTTCCAACCACCTCTTGCTCAATGTTAGCCCTTTATCATTTTTATCTTATCATCAGCTTCATAGAAAAAGAAATCCCAACAACTTGCTCACCAACATGATGGAGTCATGTTGGTCTATGTGCCTTACTGACACCGCTTTGTTGGTAACTAGAATGTTCAGAAGAACATAGACATTGAATAGATTAATTGACATCTCTCCAAATGAAAGGTAAAATGTATTGGTCTCTAGTTGCCACCACTCTACAAACGTTGAAATCAATTTCTTGTTGGCTATGTTGTATGAACAACACATGAGAGGACTAAATACCAATCTTTATATCCCATTTTTCTAATTTTTCATCATGATTTATGTATTTAAGTAGAGATCGGTGTTGTCCATAGAAAACATAATGTTAATTATTCAATATAAAACAATATTTAATTGTAAAACCCACAAAGGAAAGGATGACAACAAACCTTGTTCCGCTATATAATTGTAGGCACATGATTATCAAAGCTAAGGAGTATCAATAAAATAGATGAGCCTCCTAGGAATGATGCAGATTTTTTCTCTTCATTATGTGATGCCTCTCGTTCCACTCTCACATGGACATCAAATCCTTTTCCATCTCCTCCTCTACATACAAATTGAGCATTTTCTCCTTCTACACCTCCAACATCAACCATGACCTCACCTTCCTCAATTGATGTAAGCCTAGATTGCACTTCTACCATTTCTCCCTAAAAGAAGTTGTTGATGGTGGTCTTCTACTACTACTTTGTGTTGTCAAAGTGGAAGTAGGATCATTTGTGGAAAGTGTGCTCGATCTTTTTGAAACCAAAACCATTTTCCATGACATCTCTATAATATATAAGGAGCTTTGTTAATTAATCACACAATTACGTATTAAAATTTAACATTTAAATTTAAAAATAAAAACATTGATCAAAGAGGTGCAGATAGGAACGCTCAACTAGACTATGCTGACAAATTCTAGATAGTCTCAGTCAAGGTCAGCCAAACCTTTATCTCGTGTTGGGGCCCCTTCCCTAGGCTAAGGGTAGCCCGACCAGCATAGTGACCTGACGAACTCACTCACTATGTCGAGTTCGCCCGACCACTGTTAAGCCCTTTTGCAATCTCATATGACAATCGATACCAGAATAATTGGAACACTTAAAAGCGAAAGCAAACAACATATGAAGAGAAAACATTTCATTACATATTTGTATTGTCCAAAATACATAGTTGACCATTTATACACAAACAAGGAATCGTCAGGGAGCTTGGCGATCATCATGTCTTTCCCTTTATTAGCCACCGAAAAACCTGAAATAGTGGTAGAGTAGTGAGCCTAAAATCAACGTGGCTCAATGAGTGAAAAGACCAGCATGTCAACCATAACCAATCTCCAAAATAATGCATGTAAATGAGCAGCAAAAATAATGTAAAATTTGAATGCATCGCATAATACAAAAGCAGTTATAAATAAAGCAACCATTATAAAAACATTTCAATTCCATACCAATTAAAAAAAACGTATCCAGGCTAGGTTCAACTGAACAAACCCAACCTATGGCCATCGCTCAAGTGGGTCCTGAGTCAGGCGTACAGGCCACTCGAGCGGGTCGTAAGCTAAGCGTATTCCTCGAATACCCTAACCCCACGCTCAGTCATCGAGTGCCATCACTTGAACACATTGGAAGCTAGGCGCATCGATCATATGCTCTAACCCCGCGTTCGAACCTCAAGTCTAATCTCAATTACATTGAGTACCCTGACCCCGATGCTCAGCCCTCGAGCCTATGGTCTCATTACTCGTATACATCTACATATCTCAAAACAATCAGATGTATCTAAATCTTGTGAAACCATTTAAATCATGTCATTTCACACAAGTTTTATGCAAGGAATACAAGTTACAAAAAACACCTGAATCAAACTACTCACCTCGGGTCCCACGCACTGATGTCCTGTTGACAACTGGCCCAGTCCCATAGTGTTCATGTGAATCTACATTAATTAAACTCAATCTTAGTTCTTTCCATACCATGGCTTAGTCTCTAATCTCCCCTACTCGGTTTCAATCGACCCAAATCATCTCGGACAAACTTGATTAAACCTGATCAATTCTAATCAATGTGATCAACTTAGTCACTCTTGGTCAATTTGTGTCCAAATTGGGTCAAAATAGGTCAATTGGGTCATTTAGGTCAAAATTCCCAAATTCCAACACTTAGCCCAATTTTGAGCTCTTTGCTCTGTTGCGCAGCGAACTTGCCAATTTTTTTGCGATCAATCTGTAAATTGGATTTACGCTAAACTTTCTAGTATTCATCTAGATTGCCTAAACCTTCACAAGAATTTTAATTTCTAATTTTTGGACACCATTTACTAAGATTTCTAAGTGCATTAATAGGGACAGTGAAATCCCATATTCCTTGTGACAGGCAATCACTTAGTGAATTAGTCGACCTACTTCCCAAATTCAGAATGACCTAAAATTTGGTACACATACTATTGACATGTCCAATGATCTCTCCACCAAATTTCAGCTAAATTACCTACATTTGGTCAGTCAACTAGTCTCCTACTTTTCTGTCATATAACAGATTGTTCAAAACTTCATTTCCTAAGGTTTTTCAAATGCCTTTGCATATCTATAGCCCTACTGGTTTGAGACCTTATCATAAATATTTTGTATGAATTAGAATCCAAATTATTGGTAACTCAACTCTGATCTCAGAACAGTAAGCAATCATGGCCATAAGCATTTCTAAATCCACCCTACAATATGGCACCTATCAACTGTTTAAGAATTTTTCCAAGTACCAGAAATCAGCATGTAAGTAGGCATTTTGACGTGAACATAAAATTGTGCACACAGAGGCTTAGGGGTTAGGGTTTATATCTTTGTGTAGCCTCTAGTATGAGGTTTAAAATGCATCAGATTTTAGTCCCAAAAAACGTCCCTAGCCTCTTCAAATGATGCTTCAAAGTCACCTTCCAAAATGGTTTCCTGCATCAACTATTAAAATAGTTATCCAATATTCAACTTCATCACTTAATAAAACGTGGTTACGGTCTCAGAATCTAATTTCTATCATTTGGACATTGAAATACATGTAAGAAAGAAGAAGAAAAGGGGTTTTACCTCAAGAACAGACCTAAAATAACCTACGAATCGACAACCCAAAGCTTGAGTCAACACAGTTAATTTATGTTTTATAGGCTTCTAACAGTGTTGAGTAGCACTGTTCTTGGCTGTTTCAGCTTCAATCGGTTCTGGGATTCGACTAGCTGCTTGGGGGACGTGGTAGAGGGTGGCAAGGGCTTTCTAAAAAGCCCTAGATCACTCAAAGCGGAGATCAAATAAAGGAGATACAAGCTTTAGAAGATAGGTGAAAAATCTGAAAAATCTGGAATTTTCTGCTCAAGGTTGGGTTTTGTTGCATGTACGGGGTGTTTGCATGTCAAATAAGGGTGCCACGTGGCCCTTGGGCTTTTATGCAAGATGACCAGTTGGCACCTCACATTGGCCAGCTTAGGAGGTTGAGATTTGATGGCAATACTAGGGGTTCAAAACCATGTGTTCTCCTAGTTTTTCTACAGAAAATTGCTTAGAAAATCAGCAAAATTCGAGAAAAAATCAACAAAAAAAAAATGAAAGGGGGGAAACAGATGGGCTTAGTGCGTCGGCCGCCAAGGCGAGCGGGCTGGCCCACAAGCCTGGGCCAGTTTGGCACAGCCTAGGCTCGCGCATTGAGCCCAAAACGGGCCCGGCCCAGATCCGTCACACACGAGCTAACAGCCCATGCAGCCGAATGTATTTTTTTCTTTTTAATTCTTTTTTCCTTCTCTTTTGTATATATATATCTTAATTTCACCTTTTTTCTAAAATTATTAAAATCCTTTGATCCATCATTTTTCATCAAAATGTTCTAATTATACATCATTTCCAACATTTATCTAATTATTTTTTCAAAAATTGAATAATCCATAAAAAATTACATTTTTCCTCTCAAAAATTCGTTAATTACTCTAAAAATTCCATAATTATTCTGAAAATCCAATAATCAATCCCAAAATTATATTTTTCTTATAATTTCGTGTATTTTTTCCTCAAATTGTATTTTTTTCATTATTCTAATTTTCTTCAATAAATAATTTAAAATTTAAAAAATAGAAAAAATTCAAGTATTTTTATTAAAAATGTCAAAAAGATACATGAATCGGATTCAATAATTTGTGTATCAAATCATGGGTCGTCACAGCCTCCCCTCCTTATAAGAAATTTCGTCCTCAAAATTTACAATGATACAAATAATACAAGTTAAGGAGCAACACTCATCAACTCAGGGTAGTGGTGGATCATGAAATCCTCAGTCTCTCATGTATCCTGCTCAGCACCATAGAACTGCCAGCGCACTCATACCATCGGTATCTCCTTATTGCACAACCTCTTTACAGCTTGATCTATAATGGCCACAGGCATCTCATCAAATGTACAGTCCTCTCACAATTTAATACGCCTCCAATCAATAATGTGCGAGGGATGGGGGTGATATTTCTTCAACATAGAAACATGGAATACATTATGCACACCCGATAGTTGTGGCGGTAAAGCTAGCCAATAGGCCACGGGGCCAATCCTCTTGATGATCTCAAAAGGCCCAATATATCTCAGTGCGAGCTTTCTTGAAATCCCAAAGCGTGTATGCCCCTTGCGAGGCGAAATGCGGAGGAGGACATGGTCATCAACATCAAACTCAAAGACCCTTCTCCAGTTATCCACATAACTTTTATGTCAGTCCTGAGCTACTTCATATTCTGACTAATCTTCTACATCTTCTCATTCTGCTCCTGTATAAAGGCAGGGCCTATGTAACACCCACCAGGAATCCTATCGGGACTCTTACCCACGTCGTAGGGCTCACGTCATGGCGTGTCACTCACAAGGTACTGTCCCCTGCCCCCTGGGGCTCAATGGTAGCAGATGATGAAAGAAATAAGTACTTGAGCCCAAGGTCTTAGGTTCGAATCTCCGCGGAGGCGAAAGAAAACCCCAGGGGGTAGGGGACAGTACCTTGTGAGTGACACGCCATGACGTGGGCCCTACGACGTGGGTAAGAGTCCCGGTAGGATTCCCGGTGGGTG
>JAJIYU010002598.1:0-29746 GCA_030144865.1 Tinospora cordifolia
CCCGTCTCTCGGGTATCCCAAGATTTTTTATCAAATAGAATTGAACCGTCAGATGACGTGGAGGATGGGACTTGGGAGGCGGGGTGTTACACGATTCCCTTATCCATTGTGTCTGATAGAGACGCAAGGTTCACATCTCGATTTTGGCAGACATTGCGAACTCAATTGGTGATGAGGGTGAACCTTAGTATAGTATTCCATCCACAGACTGATGGCCAGTGTGAGTGTGTGATCCGGATCTTTGAGGATATGCTGTGATCTTTCATTTTAGATTTTGGTGGTAGCTGGGAAGATCACTTGGCTTTATGTAAGTTTGCTTATAACAACAGCTACCAGTCGAGCATTGGCATAGTACCATTTGAGGCATTATATGGTTGACCACGCAGGTCTCCCTCCTGTTGGGTCGAGACAGGTGATAGAGTAGTCTTAGGTCCTGCCTTCATACAAGAGCAGAATGAGAAGATACAGAGGATTTGACAAAAATATGAAGGCAGATTAGGACCGACAGAAGAGTTATGTAGATAACCAGAGAAGGTTCCTTGAGTTTGATATTGGTGACCATGTTTTCCTCCGCATTTCGCCTGCAAGGGGTAGACACGCTTCAGGATTTTAGGGAAGCTCGCACTGAGATATATTAGGCCTTTTGAGATCCTCCAGAGGATTGGCCCCATGGCTTATCGGTTAACATTACCGCCACAACTATCAGGTGTAGATAATGTAGTTCATGTTTTATATTAAGGAAATATCACCCTGATCCCTCGCACGTTATCGATTGGAGGCATATTAAGCTGCGAGAGGACTGTAACTTTGATGAGATGCCTATGGCCTTCATAAATCGAGCTGTGAAGAAGTTGCACAACAAGGAGATATCGATGGTATGAGTGCGTTGGCAGTTCCATAGTGCTGAGCAGGATACATAGGAGACTGAAGATTTCATGATCCACCACTACCCTGAGTTGATGAGTATTGCTCCTTGACTTGTATTATCTGTATCATTGTAAATTCGAAGACGAAATTTCTTGTAAGGAGGGGAGGTTGTGATGACCCATGATTAGATACACAAAAGTTATTGGGTCCAATATATGTATTTTTAAGAATTTTAATGGAAATACATGAATTTATCTCAATTTTAAGTTATTTATAGAAGAAAATTAGAATAATACAAATACATGAAATTATAAGAAAATGTAATTTCTTGAGAGAAATGATTTTTAAGATTGATTATTGAATTTTTGAAATAATTATGAAATTTTTGAAGCAATTAATGGAATTTTGGGAGAAAAAAGTGATTTTTGGTGAATTATTCAATTTTTGAGAAAATAATTGGATAAATGTTAAACATGATGTATAATTGGAAGATTTTAATGAGAAATGATGGATCAAAAGATTTTAATAATTTAAGAAAAAAGTTATCACATCCCTGGCCGGCCCATGTGCCCAAATGCTAGACTATCCCTTCCTCTCATTTTTTTGACGAATTTTGGTATTTTTGGGGCATTTTTCGGCAAAAGAAACTAGCAGAACACTTGGTTTTGAGCCCCTTATTTCGTCCAGCTAATCACACCTCATGAGCAAGCCATTGTAGGTTGCCAACTAGCCATCTTGCATGGCACTCATGTACCATGTGGATGGCCATGTGGCAACCCATTTGCCATGCAAGGGAGCCCAACATGCAACAAAACCAAACCTTTGAGCAAGAATTTCCAGATTTCTAGATTTTTCCACCTATCTTCTAGAGCTTCTATCTCCTTCATTTGATCTCTATTTTGAGTGATCTAGGGCTTTTTGGAAAGCCCTTGCTACCCTTTACAACGTCCAACAAGCATTTGGTCAAATTCCAGAACCGATTGAAGCTGAAATGGCCAAGAATACTGTTGCTCAACACTGTTGAAAATCCAGAAAATAGAGAAAATTGTATTGAATCAATCTTTGGAGTGTCAAATCCTAGGCCGTTTTAGGTTTATTCTTGAGGTAAAACCCTCATCTTCTTCCTTATTATTAGTATTTTAATGTTCAAGTGATGGAAATTAGATTCTGAAATCTTAACCACATTTTGTAAAGTGATGAAGTTAACTATTTGATCAACTATTTTAATAGTTGATGCAGGAAACATTTTTGGAAGGTGACTTTGAAGCATCATTTGAAGAGGTTAGGGATGTCTATTTGGATTAAAATCTGAGACATTTTAAACCTCATATCAGAGGCTACACAAAGGTATAAACCCCAACCCCTAAGCCTCTGTGTGCACAATTTTACATTCATGTCAAAATGCCTACGTACATGCTGATTTCTGGTACTTAGAAAAAAAATTCTTAAACAGTTTATAGGTACCATGTTATAGGGTGGATTTAGAAATGTTTATGGCCATGATTGCTTACTATTCTGAGATAAGAGTTATCAATATTCTGGATTCTGAGTCATACAACATATGTATGATACGGCCTCAAATCAGTAGGGCAATAGATATGCATAGGCACTTGAAAAAAAACCATAGGAAATGAAGTTTTGAACAATCTGTTACATGATAGAAAAGTATGAGACTAGTTGAGTGACCAAATGTACGCAATTTGAGCTGAAATTTGGTGGAGAGATCACTAAATTTGGGAAGTAGGTCAACCAATTCACTAAGTGATTGCTTGTCACAGGGAATACGAGATTTCACAGTCTCTGTTAATGCACTTAGAAACCTTAGTAAATGGTGTCCAAAAATCAAAAATTAAAATTCTTGTGAAGGTTTGGGAAGTCTAGAGGTAATCTGAAACGTTTCGCATAAATCTAACTTATGGATCGATCGCATAAAAACCGGCAAGTTCCCTGCGCAAGGGAGCAAAGAGCTCAAAATTTGGCTAAGTGTTGGAATTTGGGGATTTTGACTCCAATGAACCAATTTTGACCCAATTGACCTATTTTGACCTAATTTGGACACAAATTGACCAAGAGTGACTGAGTTGACCACATTATCCAAAGTTGACCAAGTTTGACTAGGTTTGACTGATTGTTCGAACATTCACGGAGATGATTTGGGTCGATCGAAACCGAGTAGGGAAAGTAAGATTAGAGATTAAGCCACTATATGGAAAGATTTGAGATTGAGTTTTATTAATGCAAATTCGGGCGAGCATCGCAAGACTGGGCCGATTGTCGATGAGATATCGATGCGCGGAACCCCAGGTGAGTAGTTTGATTAAGGTGTTTACTGTGACTTGTATTCCTTGGATAAAACTTGTGTGAAATGACATAGTTTAAATGGTTTCACGAGATTTAGATACATCTGATTGGTTTTGAGATGTGTAGATATACAAGGGTAGTGAGACCATAGGCTCGAGGGCCAAGCGTCAGGGTCAGGGTACTTGATGTGATTGTGGTAAACTCCAGGGCCGAGCGTCAGGGTTTAGGACATATGATCAGTGTGCCTATCCATCGAACTCACTTGAGTCACAGCACTCAAGGTTCGAGCATCGGGATAGGGTATTCGATGAATACACTTAGCTCACGACCCGCTCAAGTTGCCAATACGCCTGACTCAGGACCCACTCGAGAGATGACCATAAGTTGGGTTTGTGCATTAACCCTAGCCTGGATACATTTTTAACTGGCATGGAATTGAAATGTTTTATAATGGTTGCACTATTTATTACTACTTTTGTACTGTGACATGCATTCAATTTTACATTATTATTGTTGCTCATGCATACATGCATTGTTTGGAGTATTAGTTATGGTTGACATGCTGGTCCTTTTACTCATTGAGCCACATTGATTTTAGGCTCACTACTCTACCACTATTTCAGATTCTTCGGTGGCTGATAAAGGGAAAGGCGTGGTGATCACCGAGCTCCCTGACGATTTCTATTCCCTTTTTTTGTTTTTTGATTTAGAGGTTGGTCACTCCTTGTTTGTGTATAAATGGTTAACTGTGTATTTTGGACAAGACAAATATGTTATGAAATGTTTTCTCTTTTTATGTTGCTTACTTTCGCTTTTAAGTGTTCCAATAATTCTAATATCATTTGTTGTATAAGATTGGAAAAGGGTTTAATAGTGGTTGGACAAACTCAACATGGTGAGTGAATTCGTCCAGCCACTATGCCGATCGGGCCATTTTTGGCTTAGGGAAGGGGTCCCGACAAGGAACTAGGGACAAACCTATTATTCTATATCACGAAAAAGCCCACAATGATCCCCCATACATAGTTCAATTCTTAATTTATCTTAGCTTGAACATCAATAAACATCTCATAAAAAACATAGTTATCATTTCATCATGTATAATGCATCATTGTTCAATAAAATAGTCATGCTAGTCATCTCATAGAAACATAAATAAAGCAATAATCATCTCATGTTTTAAAGAATTGTAAATACCGAACATGGACATATAACTCATGTTATTCTAACCTTCATGCATTCATGTCATTCACAAGTCATATAAACAACATCCTAGCATGCTTTTAGGTATTCAAGAAACGTAAGCACACCACGTGTTCAGTATTAAAATTCAAATAATACTAGGGAGCAAGGTAATCACTTTCACTTATTATTATGTTTCGCTTGTTCTAATCCTTGTTCCGATGATTCAAGTCCTCAACCTACAATGGTTTGATATTATAATTCAGTATTCTTAAACCATGATTCAATGTCCACTTAATCTAAGTTGTAACTGGTGTGCATTTAGGTAAGATTAGTAGTTTAATATCATGTTCTTCTTCTGTGTACCATGGTAGAGAAGGGTATTACCGCAGTCACTCAGGTTTGTGCTTGAAACTCAAAAAAAAAAGGTCTAGACGCATAATCACTGTCACCAGAATCAACCACATGAGTTATTGTAGTAACCTAGAGGATTAATTTCCTACCACGGTAGTCCGTGTAGTTTCCAGAAACGTTGTACTTTGCATATGGTCTTTCATTTTTTTGTCTCCTCTGTTGCATGGGGCTTCAACTTACTAACTCTAGGTTCAAAACTAGTATCATATTAAGTAGAGACATAATATACCTCACTGTTGTTCGTTTTCTCCTTTGTTCGCCTTCTCCTTTGTTTGCCTTTGTACAATGCTTATAATGATATCTAGGGTTTTGGTTTGTAACACCTCAACTCTCAATCGAACATCCTGTCACGTGTTACCTCATGTGTGGATCGTCTCCCGTTGAGAATCGAGATGCTACTTAAAATCTTTTGTCAAATCTTTTCTTCAATTTCAAAATTCAATCAGATAGTTCTAACAAATGTTTGAAAATGCATTTTGATAAAACAAGTATCAACCAAATTTTTGCAGTTGTACAAAACAACTAACTAAGAATTGAAAATCATAAATTACAATTTACGCAACAAAGTCACTTCAAAAACTCTATTAAAAACAATAATTGTTAAACGTACAATATCGTTTAATGACATGAGCAATTGAGATCCAAAATCGAAATAAATACTTGTAAAATAGTGCAATTAGATTCAAATGAAAAATATACATGAGATTTTATTACAATTAATTTAAATAAAATACAACCTCTAAAGCCACCTATCCCGGACGACCTCCCTCATGAAGTGTCCAATCAAAAGTAAGAGTCTTCTGACGTAGACGGTAGTGCACTACGTCCACATGTTCCTAAAACATAAAATGGGAGTGAGCTCGAAAGCTCAATGGATCCTTCCTATACAACACACGCATTATACAGATCAAAACCTAAAACATTACAAACACTTTCAAACATTAGGCATTGCAAACATTTATTATGTTTTGGTCGAAGTCTCAGATCGGAAGAGGGTTGAGATGCTTCTCGGTATCCTTTGTGATCTGAATCAAAAACAAATCTCAGGTAACGCTTAAGGTCGGTTACCTGCTAGAATCACAATCCAAGGGAGTGTACTTGCTAGCATGGAGTACCATCTCTCAAGGACTTATAGTTGTCCCAGACAGCTCCGGGTTGAGAATATCTACGATCTGCCTTGTAACTTGTTGATCTCAAGTAGTGGCATACATGAGATAGCACCTTGATCCGTTTTAGGCTCGTTGATCGCAATAGCACGTAGATTCTTAATAATCTTTCATCTTACTTTAGTTTCATTTACAAATTCAATCACAGTCAAGTTCACAATCCAAAAGATAATTTCTTAAATTATGCATACGATGCAATAGTAATCTAAATAAATAACAAATGTTATGAAATGAGATCTAAATAATAGTCAGGTGAATAACTAAAGCTATCTAATGCATTTCTTCTATTTATGCATGTCATGAAATATTTATGCATGAAATAAAAGAGTCATCAATAAATCACACCATTATACATGCACATCATTCTATCACATCAAACAAGTTTAATCAATCTCATAATCAAATTCTAATGCCCTAAAACTATTCAAACAAATGCTTCAAATTTTTAAATCTATATAATACGTAAGAGCAAGGAAATCACGTCCACCTAAATTTCTCGAATTTCCCTTGTTTCCACCTCATGGAGATTTCTTTATGTTCCAAAGTCATTAATCTGCAATGAACAATCACAATACTAAATCTCTAAGCTCTAATAATTTATTTATATTTAATTAAAGTAAGTCTATGTTTGAATATTCTTAAACTCTCATATTTACTTTATTCTACACCAGAGCCTTTCCCAAAAATCCTTATTTTTGTTAGATAACAAAATAAATCTGACCTAGGATCACTGAGCCTCTAGAATCTCCTTCAATACCCCACTTTTAATTTCAAAAATAATTCATTCATATTCAGTAATTTTCATTCCAATTTAAAATAAGGTCTTCACAGCAAAATTTTGAACTGAATTCTAAAATTAATAATTATTACATAAGAAAGCATCTAATTCAATCTTCTTCAACCTAAATAAATTAAATTTCAATCTTAAAACTTTAAGAATTTCCATAATTCCCAAATAAATAATTTTTACCTAAATAAGACAATTCCAACATTCAAATATTCGCCTCTAACCTTCAAATAATTATTTCTATCAAAACAAGACCATTCGAATAATCAACATTCATATTTAACTCCCAATTCTTGATCAAAATCTCAATTTTTAACTGTGAAACTCGTAAACTCCAAATCTCTATTTCAATACTCATAATCAAGCGAATTCATCCTTTTAAGCCAGTCAAAACTAAAAGATTCAAGGTAAATAAGATATAACTTCCAAATGATTTATAAAATAATCTCACATATATTCATTACTTTATAATTTTCTTCCTGACAATAGAAATTTTACATATTAAATTTTCTAGGCCTCTACTACACTTCCAAATTAAATAAAATAATCTAAAGCTTAAAACCATTCAAAAGTCCCCTTAACTCATAAGCAAATAATTTCTACTTCAAAAAAATTCTAATATTTAATATATGCATCAAGACTCCAAATAATTTCAATCTCCAATCACCGAACTCCTAACTACAATCATAATCACCCTTTACATTCGTTCTAGGCCATCCACATGAAATTCCTTATAAAAGGGTTTTCAAAAATTCAAATTCCCCATTTCACCACATCACCATACAAAACTATATTCCTTTTCTTTCAAATTTATAATAGAACAACTTTAATTTTGACTATTACCTCAAATGTTAAGCAGATCGAATTTTATAATTGCCCAAAGAATTCTCACATCCAAAACTTCTAGATCCTCCAAAAAACTTGTAGATCCATCAAAAATTGCAAATGAACAGTCAAAACTTTCAAATTTTGGTCTAGAATTACCAATTCATCAATTTAAAAGGAAGATCTGAGCTCAATTCGCTCTAGATCATTCCATGCTTCAAGAACCCTAAATCGTCGATCTCTTTAGCGCTTTTGATATGGTTAGCCTATGGAAATTGATTTGGACGAGTTTAAGGCTTCAAAATCTTACGTTAGATGCTTAAAATTGCTCTATATCTAATCTAGATTATTTTGGCTATCTCCGAGTGAAAATTGAACCTCCATTGACCAAGATTGAACGCCCCCAAATCCTGTTATGTTTCGTTCCTCTCTGTTCTTCGTTTTCTCTTCTTTGTTGCAATTAAAAATGGGATGAACAGTAACCCACGTGAGCAGTACCCGCATATGAACAAAACCCCATGGTTACTATTCATAGAAGAAATTTTTGCCTAGTTCGCCCTTTTTTTCGAAAACAGTTCAAAAACCTCCTATAAGTATCTTTTTTTTCAACTTCAACCAATGTGATTTATTTTATTTCTTTAATAAATATTGTAATAAACATTTAAATCTTATTTTTGGACATTTTTATATTTATTTAGTATTTTTAAAAATTTGTTTTTTTCTCCTTTTTTTCTAAAGCATTACTAAATCTAAAATTTTTATCATTTATTTACTTATTATTATTATTTTTTGTAAAAACTATTATTTATTTCATTTTTATTTTTTATTTATTTTATTTTATTTTAAATTCTCATTTTTTTTACAAAAATAATATTTTATTTAATGCTTACTTGCGACATGTACGCGCTCGTAAAATTGCGAAGTGTTACAACCTATCCCCCTTAAATAAAATTTTGTCCTCGAAATTTGGATCACGTTAATGTCTAACTAATCTATCCCCCCTTAAATAAAATTTGTAGAATGTGTTAATCCTTAGTTCACCCGCTAAGTCTGTAGATCGAATAGGTAAAGTAGTGAACTACCTTGTTAGTTGATCTATATTTTTCAGTAGCCCATTTCGCTTCCACTATGCTATTTTGATTCTATATAGAGGATCCTTAGCCAAATCCTATTCCTCGGATTCATCATCTTGTGATGATAAAGGATATTAGTTTATTACTCCTTTGAAAGCATCCTTGAGAATTAATTAGAACTTCCTCAAGTCATTCACGAAATTGGTTAGTTCCAAAATCTTCTTTTTTATCTTGAAGTATCACGTCTTCAATTGTCATTTGTCATCTTGAAATACTGTGTATCATATTTTCAGTGGAAAGATTGTGAACGTAGCATTCTTTTCGAGTTAACGCTAAGAAGAACTACGAGTTCACAAATTCTGGCATGATTTAACACAAGAACTTTGACATCCTAATCCATGTATTATGGCTTCGTACCTACCTATACCCATTTGCGTTTATCGTGATACTGTGACTTAAGGGGCATTGTCTCTAAGTTTTCGCTTTGTTTCAGTTGTCTAGGGATTCATGTTTCTAAGTTGGCAACATTTCGTCTATTTTTGGGTACAGGAGTTTGGGTAAATACTCAAATTAATTATACTACATACATTACAAACAATCACACAATGCACGCTAGGATAATGCAACCCCAAGCTTCCATTTATGCTTCCAAGTTCGTGTACCCCATCCCACACTCGCCCTTCCATATAGATTTTCACCCAGAATTACACTACACCCAAACAATGGCGCAAGTGTCTCGATATCTATGACTACAGATGTCTCGCCATTTTTAACTGGGTCCTTAGCTAAAAATAAAGTCACAGTGCACCCACAGACGTGTTCTAAGGTTGACGCAAAACCCACCATACTGTATCGCCCCATCCCAGTATAATATTGTAAGTACAAGTTTAGCTAAAGAAATTGATCACTCACTAAACACGGTCCGTCATTCCCTAAATCATAGATTCCTCTGTACCCACAAATCCCTATGCACCCCATCCTACATAGAGACTAGAGATACAGGATCCTCCCAGACTTGGGACCTGACCAAACAAGTGTGCGTTCAAACATGTTATTACTCTCTAACCTATGCCCTAAAGTTGTTTTTTACTTTATTTATGATCCATTTTACCTTCGAGACAACACTCGGTCTCTACCCAAACCTATGGTCATTGTATTCAATTCCATTGCATCTCTTATGATGCCATAGTTCCCGAATCGGACTTGTTCCTGAGTAGGGATCAACCTTCAAGGACATCTTCCCAGAATTGGGATGAAACCATCGAGGACAGCACACCTTCTAAGAATGGCACCAACCCTCAAGAACACCTCTATAGGGTCAACCCATCGGGGCACTCTTTTCAAAGAAGGCACCAACCATATGAAGACCTCTACAATGATAGACCATTAGGGGCACTCCTTCCAAGAAGGGCCATCAACCTTCAAAGATACCTTCTTCAAGAAGAGATCAACTATCGAGGACACCCCCTAGTATTCAAGTCACACATGTAATCAGTAACTCATGTACTTTAGCAACACCTCACTCTTACCTAAACCTCTAGCCACCTAATATTAATCTCTATTCAGTTTTAGACAATTATTCCTCATGATACTATCGATCCCAAGTTTTTAAACCTTTCTGAGTAGCGATCAACCCTCTAGGACCTTTCATCAGAACCAAGGTCAACCATCAGGGACATTCTCCGATTGTAGAGCATTACACCTTACGGGACCTTTATCCCGAGAAAAGGTCAACTATTAGGGACAACTACCACTACTCGTATCACTCAACTCGAGTAAGATAACATCACTTACTCTCCTCTAGACTTCTACCCATTGTACTACTTTTCAAAATCATATTTGGAAAATTCAATTTTTTTGTGAAAATCAAATCCGATGAAATCCAAGTTCAGTAAAAATAAAAACTCGATAAAATCTTTATTTTAGTAAACATCAATTCCAGTAAACTCAAGTCTAGCCCAGTGTATCATAATACTGGGCTCTGATACCATTTTATGGTATCAGACTCGAGTCTTTCTCCCATAGAGCTACTAGCTAGCTCTGATACCATTTCGCAACACCCCAACTCTCAATCAGATCTTCTATCACGTTTTACCTAATGTGTGGATCATCGCCCATTGAGAATCAAGATGCTACTTAAAATCTTCTATCAAATCTTTTCTTCAATTTCAAAATTCAATCAAATAGTTCTAAAAAATGTCTGAAGACACATTTTGATAAAACAAGTATCAACCAGATTTTTGCAGTTGTACAAAACGACTAACTAAGAATTGAAAATCATAAATTATAATTTACATAGCAGAGTCACTTCAAAACTTCTATTAAAAATAATAATTTTTAAACATATAATAGCATTTAATGACATGAGCAATTGAGATCCAAAATCGAAATAAATACTTGTAAAATAGTGAAATTAGATTGAAATGAAAATTATACACGAGATTCTATTACAATTAATTTAAATAAAATACAACTTCTAGATCCACCTATCCTGGATGACCTCCCCCATGAGATGTTCAATCAAAAGTGCGAGTCTTATGACGTAGACTACTGTGGACTATGTCCACATTTTCTTAAAAAATAAAATGGGAGTGAGCTCGAAAGCCCAATGGATCCTTTCTATACATCACACACATTATATAGATCAAGACCCAAAACATTACAAACACTTTCAAATGTAAGGTATTTCAAACATTTATTTGGTTTTGGTCGAAGTCTGAGACCAGAAGAGGGTTGAGATGCCTCTCGATATCCTCTATGATCTGAATCAGAAACAAATCTCAGGTAATGCCTAAGGTCGATTACCTATCAAAGTCACAATCCAAGGGAGTGTACTTGCTAGCACGAAGTACCATCTCTCAAGGACTTCTAGCTGTCCCCGACAGCTCCGAGTTGAAAATACCTACAATCCGCCTTTTAGCTCATCGATCTCAAGTAGTGGCATATAGGAGATACCACCTCGATCTATTTTAGGCTCATTGATCACACCAGTATATGGATTCTTAATAATCCTTCATCTTATTTTAGTTTCATTTACAAATTCAATCACACTCAAGCATTTCACAATCCAATAGATAATTTCTTAAATTATGCGTATAATGCAATAGTAATCTGAATAAATAACAACTGTTATGAAATGCAATCTACATGATAGTCAGGTGAATAACTAAAGCTATCTATGGCATTTCTTTTATTTATGCATGTCATGAAATATTAATGCACAAAATGAAAGAGTTATCATTAAATCACAGCATTATGCATGCACGTCATTCTAGCACATTAAACAAGTTCAATCAATCTCATAATCAAATTCTAATGCCCTAAAACTATTTAAACAAATACTTCGAATTTTTAAATTTATATAATACATAAGAACAAGAAAATCACAAACACCTAGATTTCTCGAATTTCCTTGCTTCCGCCTCATAGAGATTTCTTTACGTTCCGAAGTCATTAGTCTGTAATTAACAATCACAATACCAAATCTTTAAGCTCTAATAATTTATTTATAATTAATTAATTTAATTCTAGGTTTGAATATTCTTAAACTCTCATATTTACTTTATTTTACACAATACAAGAAATCACACCTACAACAACATGCAATGTTCGTTGTTATAACCATAAAACAACGTTCATGGTGATGTTGTCAATCAAGGTGTTGTTAAACGATCGAATACTTTTAACAACAGTCACGAGCCTATTGTTGTAAAGCGTTGTGTATCTGTCTGACAGTGAGGTTATAACAACGTTAGCCAATTGTTAAATTATTCAATCCTTTAACACATATTCGACAACGGTCACAAAGTCTGTTGTTGTAAAGATGCTACAAGAACAGGCACACGTTGTGGAAAACCAAACCTTTAACAACAGTCATGTGTGTGTTGTTGTAATGCATTGTGTATTGTTCTAAAGTTGAGGTTACAATAATGTTCGCACATTGTTAAATGCTTCGATCTTATAACACATATTCGACAATGGTCATAATGCATATTGTTGTAAACGTGTTATAACAATAGGCGAACGTTGTGAAAAACCCTACCCTTTTAACGTTTTTCAACAACAATCATCTGCAGTTGTTATATCATGTATCTTACAATGAAAACTGAACATTATCATATGTTTCAATTTTTTTTAATGGTGAAATTATTTTACTATAATATATATTGCATATATTTACCTGTATCAAATTCATAATATTGAATAAACATTATTAAATATTTGTCCTATCATTTCAAATGGCTCATTTAGTATCACTTAAGAATAATAAAATTCATAATGCCAAACATATATATATAATCCATCAAAAAGTGTAATGTAATTATTATTACACTACTTATCGTTATTTATCCTAATAAACAAAAATAAAAAAGTTCTTAAGCAAAAAATCTTCTTGAAGGATCATCACGTCTCATCTTGATATAGGATCCAAGCATATAAACTCAAGTTCTCCATTGTTCCAATCTTTATATATATACCTACATCAAAAAACAAATGAAGTTAATTAGATTAATTTTTTTTCAAAAAAATAAGAATAAGAACTAAAGAGCAACTGTAATAGTTAAAGCAATTCAATATCTAACAAAAACATATAAGAACAAAACTAAAAAGGATACTATGCATAGTTTTACATAATCCATAGAACACTTAGCCCCACTAGGGGATTGGACACCTAGACCTAGCTATATATTAATTTTTCTTAAAAAGCATATATACGTGAAAGAGATGAAATTTCACATTGTTTATTAATCTTAAAACCAAAAGTTATAATAGTAATCAATATTGTTTATTTTAAACCAAAAGCTATAATAGTAATCAACAAACATTATAAATCATGAATGCGAAATAGTAGATACCGTATACTAAAGAAGAAGAATAGTAGCCCCGAGAAAAAGAATAGTAACTGAAAAGCGAATACTTACTTCACTCGCTTCTAAAGTCTTCTTTTTTGTCATAGTAGCTATAGAAGGTATAATATGCCTGTTGATACAAAATGAAAAAGAATTAACTAATTACTTTAGATGCAATAAATAACTATCATATCACAAAATTCAATCAAGAAAAACGAATAATGAGTTGTAGTATAGACCTTAATGCTTATATTATTCACAAAATAGTGACATTTAGGTCAATCATAGCACAGTGTTCCACGTTTCCATCTCCAAATGTTGACATGTTCATAGCCTCATGTGTCAAGTTTATACCTTCCTCGTATGCTTGTAACTCATGAAAACCTCTTGGAGGAGCTCTCAAAATGACATACCAATTAGACATTTCATTTTCTCTAGAATAGAAAACTTGTCTTGCTTGTAATGCAAGAATAAATCTATCCTTATCAAATTGAGATTGCCCCTCATGAAGATTGACTAATGTAAATCCTTCTTCTTTCTTGACACCATTGACAATATCAGCCCAATCACATTTAAAAATAGGCACATGAAATGTATGATAATCAAGAATTATGATATCTCTTAAGATTCCATAATAAGTGACCTCCCCAGATTATTGTGATTGATCTTTTGCACTAGACCTACAAAGAGTTATTAAATCAACTGAAACACCACTATTTTGTTGGGATTTATGTGCATCTTTTGTATGAAAATAGAGACCATTTATTACATATCCCTGACACGATAATACTTGCTCCCTAGGCCCCATTGTGAGTTATGTTAGCTTACTAGAAACATTGTTATGTCCAGCAAGCTCCTTAATCTGATCATCTAGCAAAAAGAATATAATGAGTACTACTTTGCTAAGATAAATGGAAATGCATGTTGAAAAAAGTTTGTTTACCTTATCACGAATCCATCTATTAAATTCATCCATGTGTCTTTTATACAACAAATGTTCATTCCTTAATAATCTTCTATCTGAATGTCGAAGTTCATTCAAGTGTATTCTAGTAAACAACATAAAGTTAGCGCCAACTTGAATGAAGCACTAAGATATTCATAATTTATGATATGGATTATAAGAATAATATACTTACTCTATGTAAGGTTGATCTTCTAAACTATTTAATAAAACATAACGGTGAGCAATATCCAAGATATCAGATAGAAGCAACTTTCTTTTTACTAAGAATTGGGTAGCCCTCCAATTCTATTTCATTTTCTTCATCTTCATTTTCAACATCCTCATTGTGTGTCGATCCAATCCCCACCTCACGTGTTTTCTCTATATATTTGCTACAAAATATGGTACACTCATTGGCAAGATATCATTCAGCTATGCAACCCTCTAGTCATACACAATTCTTAACATAGCCTTTTAACACTTTCATGAATCTAAAACACCACAAAGATTAGTACATTCAATTATTTGGTGAGCAATGAGCTAAGATACATATATAATAAAGTAGCTAAACATATTAAAGTGATACACATTAAATGAATAAACGTTGTTATAGACGGCTTGTAACACCCCAATTTTCGACCGGACCTCCGTTCATGTGTTACGTCACGTGTGAATCGTCGCCCGATGAAAAATGAGATGCTACTAGAAAATTTTGTTATGTTCAAATCTTTTTCTTCAAAATAAGTACATAATAATTTGTTCTAAAGTCAATGTCTGTGTAGATATTTTAAAACAAACAAAAAGTCAAATTAGTTTCTCTATGAATTCACCGAATCTCTCAAAACAATGCATAAATAATACAGCGGAAATACTTAAAACCATTCATTTAAATCAAAATCGTTAAACAAGTAAAACTATTTAAAGATAAAACGACCAAGTTAAAACCGACGTAATTACATTAAAACAAATCATGTAATATATATAAAACTTGACCTTTAAGTCACCTATCCCGGACGACCTCCCCATAAGGTGTCCAATTTGAGTGCGAGTCTTTTGACGTAAGTCAACATATTCTACATCCAGGTGTACCTAAAAAATAAAGTAGAAGTGAGCTCGAAAGCTCAGTGGATCGATCCTACACATCACATGCATTATACAGACCCAAATCAAAACATTACAAACACTTTCAAGCATTAGGTGTTCAAACATTCAGTTAGTTTTGGTTGTAATCTAAGACCGAAAGAGGGTTGAGATGTCTCTCGGTATTCCCTGTGATTCAATCAAATCTCAGAGGTTCCAATAACCATCTAAGATTAATCGACACTCACATCACAGCCTAAGAGAGTGTACTTATCGTGACTCATATCGTTTCCCAAAGGCTTCGACCTGTCACAGTTAGCTCCAGGTGGGAATACCTATGATTCGCCTTGTGGCTTGACAATCTCAAGAGGTGATATATAGGAGATACCACCTCTATCTGCCTCGAGCTCGTCAATCACACCGGTACGTGGATTTCTTAATAGACCATCGTCTTATTTTAGTTTTACAAACAATTTCATTCATGTCAACCATCACGCATATCATGAAAAATAAATCAAATAATGCAGGCTCTTCACATGAGTAAATAATGAAATCTAAATGCATGATTTCCTATTAATGCACGCTAGAGATGAACAAAGCACAATTTAAATGAATTAACACACCATCAGCCGAGCAAGCCAAACAAGTTCAATCAATTTTAACAAAATTCTAATAATCCTAGAACTATTAAACCAAATGCTTTGAATCTTAAATCTGTATAATACAAATGAGTAAAGAAGTCACGTCCACCTGATTCTTCGGATTTCCTTCTTTTCCATTCGTCACTAATACACGTTCTTAAGAATGTCGATCTGCACATAGAAAATGTATTACAATAATTATTTATAAGTTCCAAGTTTCTTCATTTTAATTTAATTACAATAATATTCATAACTAAAGTTTCGAAGTAATTTCATGACTTTTCAATCGAGTAATTTTAACTAATCAGGATTACTTTCGTGATTAGCTTTATGTTTTAAAATTTATTAAATAAGTGTTTTTCTATTTCTTAGTTGTTGTGAATTAAATAAATTATTCATATCATAAATAAAATAATTACGAACAAAATAAGACTTCTAAATGTTCTAAGTTTAGTTTCAGAGCCTAAGATTTTTATTATTTTCTTATAAAATACTTTCAAACTCCTAAGGTTATTATTTTTTTTTATTGTCTTTAACTAATATAATTCATTAAATTATAAACTTATCCTAATTTAAAAAATTAATTAATTTTATTTTATTAATTAAATTAATCCTCATATTCAATGATAAATAAACAATCTCATATTGAATTTATTTAATTTAGATAATTAAATAAATTTTTTAAATTATTTTTGTACTTACTTTAATTAATTTTAATTTGTATCTACTTTCTAATCTTTAATTTTTTTACATCTAAAATTATCAAAATAAATTTTTTTAATTTAAAATTTAAATTTAAAATATACATTACGTCGTCTTCTTCACGCGAGCTACGCTAACAATTAATTTTGTTGCACATCAATCTGCCACAGCATCAACGTCCAGTAGCATCAATGTCCAGCATCTCTTCCTCTCCTCATTCCTCACGGTCCAACCCAACAACCATCCAGACAACCTTTGCCCCAACTCACAATCCTCTAACAGCAACGCACTCACCAATGATCTTCGTTCTTTCCTCACACAACTGTAATTCATTTGTTTTAACAACCGAAAAACCAGCAAAAATGAATCCAAGAATTAGACACCGTCACCTCCTCTGTTTCACGATCGGCCAAACCTAGAGATTAAATCTCCCATCTCCTCTGTTTTGGCTACCGGACGGACCCAAGATGGAGAAATTTTATCTTATGCAGCAATTTCGTCTTTCAATTTTTTTTTTTGAATGACGTTACAATTTTTTTTTGAACCCAGAATTTCCAATTTCTCTCCAGCAATCACGAACCAGAATTTACCCACAGTTTTCTTCCGTTGAGAGCACCATCGGAATCCAAAAAACCAAATCTTTGGTTAGTATACCACGATCCAACCAAGGTTTGAATCAGAAATTTAAATTCCTCTTTTCCTTCATTTCAGCAATCGAAACCGCAAAACCAGATTTCTGAATCCTTAAAATTCCACTTCATTTCTTTCCTTTCCGTCCTCTGTTGTCACGAGCAAAACCAGAAATAGAACCCACAACTGGTCGTGCTCCTTCAGTTTTCCAGCTTACTGCACATGATTTTCTGCTTGTCTAAGCCCAGAAATCAGATTACAGCGTTTTCCTTCCTTCCTCCTTGCTGGTTCGTTCCCTCTGCTCCTTCTTCTTCTTTAGCTCGCCTTCTTGCTCGTGCCCTCTGATGACGCCCTACACAGCTTCTTCTTTAATGGCCGTTTTCCCCCTCTTTCGAACGTCTTCAATGGCAGCTCCCTTTCTGTTCAGGCATCTTTGTTCGTCCAGAAGTTCTTGCAATCACCGCCCAAACTCAAACGACCAGAAATTTCGATCATCACCACTCGGATTCGAGCAACCAGAAATTTCTGGATTTCCAACACCGATTTTTCCCAAATTTTTAGATTTTTTTATCCGACCATATCTAGAATTTTAATCTCATTTTCTTATAACTTTTATTTGTTAATCATTTTGTTTGTTTAAAAAAACTTAATATAAACCAGTGTTAATTTGTTTAAAAATTTTAGTATATACTAAATTTGTTAACCATATCCAAAATTTGATTCTTCCATTATATAAAATAATAATTTTTTTTCTTGGTCTATTAATCATTTTATTTGTTTAAAACTCTATTATTAACACATGCTAATTAGTTTACTGTAAGCTAATGCTAATTTGTTTAAAACTTTAATATAGGCTTAATTTGTTAACTATATCCAGAAATTTGATTTAATTTACTTATGATTTTAATTGATTAATCACTTTATTTGTTTAACTTTATTATAAATTTCTATATGTTAACACCAATACCCTCACGTAATCTCTTGATCACTTAACTCCTCTACTACGAGTATGAATATTATTATCTTACTATTTTTTTCAAACAACAATTTATTTCAAATTTCAAATTTCTACTTTCACCAATCAAGAATTTTATCTCATTCATTTTTTCCATGTTAATTCTAAACTAATATTGGCTAAGAATTTATTTTCTCTTGTTATTTACATACTTATATTTTATTTTGTTCTTTTTACTTTATTATCTCATATTTCTACAAAATAATATTTGATTTTTCATTAACTCGTGATGTGACAAGCTTACGAAATTCTGGAATATTACACGGCTATAGACAACGTTTACGAATGAATGTTGTAATAACTTATGTTTTTTAACAACAGTCGACTAACAAATGTTGTAGAAGGTGTCTTTCGACAACGAGCAACTACGATTGTTGTAATAACATAGAACAATGTTCATCTGCTTGTTGTAATGACCTTTTCAACAACGTTCTCATGGTGAATATTGTTGTACACCTTTTACAAAAGCGATTTGACAACATACATTTTATAAACGTTGTTGTATGCCTTCTTTTACAACGGTCGTTGATGCTCGTTGTCGAATTGACGTTGTTATATCATCAATTTCTTGTAGTGACACTCGAGCCTTTCCCAAAAATCCTTATTTTTGTCAGATCTCAAAATAAATCTAACCTAGGATCACTGAACCTCTAGAATCTCCTTCAGTACCCTACTTTTAATTTCAAAAATAATTCATTCATATCAATAATTTTCATTTTGATTTAAAATAAGGTCTTCACATCAAAATTTTGAACTCAACTCTAAAATTAATAATTATTACATAAGAAAGTGTCTAATTCAATCTTCTTCAACTTAAATAAATTAAATTTCAATCTTAAAACTCTTTAATAATTTTTATAATTCCCAAATAAATAATTTCTACCTAAATAAGACAATTCCAACATTCTTATATTCGCCTCTAACCTTCAAATAATTATTTCTATCAAAACAAGACCATTCGAACCTCTTCTTTGGCCATATCCTTCCTAGATCTGCGAATCCCTTGGCATGAACCACAAGCCAAGAATTTTAATTCAGCATTTAATGATCTATTCATGTTAAGTTGGAGGATAGTGTTTATTTTATATGTATACCTCTATGTATATCTATCTTCTGTATCCTTCTAGTATCGTGACTTATCTTATTGACCACCATTTCCTATACGCCCATGCCCTTCCACATTTCTCGTGCTAGGGTGACTCTAGGTGCATAGTCTCTAAATTCTCGATTTGTCTCAGTTGTTTAAGGATTTATGCTTCTAAGTTGGCAGCATTTCAACTATTTTTGGGTACAGGAGTTTGGGTTATGATACTCAAATAATCAAACTACATATGTAACAAACAATCATCCAATGATCAAGCAAAAATACACGCTAGCATAATGCAATCCTGAAGCTTCCATTTGTGCTTCCAGGTCCGTGTGCCCCATTCCACACTCGCCCTTCCGCACAGACTTCCACCCAGAGTTGCATTACACCCAAACAATGGCGCAAGTGTCTCGATATCCATGACTGCAATGTCCCACCATGTTTAACTGGATCCTTTAGCTAAACATGGTACAACCGTGCATCCATGGACATGTTCTAAGGCTGACGCAAGCCCCACCATATTCTACTGCCCCATCCCGGTACAATACAGTGCATACAAGTTCAGCCAAAGAAATCGATCACTCACCAAGCATGGTCTGACATTCTCCGAATTCAGGATTCCTTCATACCCCTAAATCCCTATGCACCCCATCCTACATAGAGACCAGAGATACAAGCTCCTCCCAAACTCGGGTCCTAACCACACAAGTGTGCATTCAAACACATTTTCAGTCTCTAACCTATGTCCTAAAGTCTTTTACTTTAGTTATGATCTACTGTGTCGTTGAGACAACACTTGGTCTCTACCTAGACTTATGGTCATGGTGTTCAACTTCATTGCATTACTTGTGATGCCATATTTCCCAAATCAAACTCGTTCCCGAATAGGATTCAACCTCCAAGGACTTCTTCTTGAAGTTAGGATCAAACCATCAGGAATAGTGCACCTTCTAAGACTGGCACCAACCCTCAAGAACAACTCTATAAGTCCACCCATCAGGGCGCTCTTTCCAAAGAAGGCACCAACCATATGAGTGTCACTATAAAGATATGCCATCAAGGGTACTTTTTCCAAGCAAGGTCACTAACCTTCAGGGATGCCCTTCTCAAGAAGAGGTCAACTGTCGGGAACGCCCTTCAGGATTCAAGTCACATATGTAATCAGTGACTTAGGTACTCTAACATCACTTCACAAGACCTAGACCTCTACCAATGCTACCCTTTTTCAAAATCATGTTTAAGAAACTTCATTTTTTCAGAGAAATCAAATCCAATGAAATTCCCTTTTCAGTGAAAATCAAAACCAGTAAAATCTACAATTTAGTGAAAATCAAATACTGTAAACTCAAGTCTAGCCTAGTGTATCATAATACTGAGCTCTGATACCACATTTGTAACACCTCAATTTTCGATTGGACCTCCGTTCACATGTTACCTCACGTGTGGATCGTCGCCCATTGAAAATCGAGATGCTACTTAAAAGTTTTGCTTAGTCAAAATCTCCTTCTTCAAAATCAAGTTTATAATGATCCGTTCTCAAATTAATATCTGGATAATTTCTCATATAAAACAAAAGAATTTAAAATAAAAGTTTTCGTTTAGTCAAAATCTCTTTCTTCAAAATCAAGTTTATAATGATCCGTTCTCAAATCAATATCTGGATAATTTCTCATATAAAACAAAAGAATTTAAAATAATTAATCAAGACATTCGCCGGGTTCATTAATATGAGTTGTCAATAAAGCAGCGGAATTTACTTTAGAAATATTCATTTAAACCAAATTTGTCAAACAATTAAAGTCATTTAAAGATAAAACGACCAAGTTAAAACTAACGTAAATATATTAAAACAATCTAGTAAAATATATAAAACAAGACCTCCAAGTCACCTAGCCCAGATGACCTCCCCACGAGGTGTCCAATTCAGAATGCAAGTCTTCTGACATAGATTACATACTCTAGGTCCACGTGTACCTGAAAGATAGAAATGGGAGTGAGCTCGAAAGTTCAGTAGATCGATCCTACACATCACATGCATTATACAGACCCAATCCAAAACATTACAAGCACTTTCAAACATTAGGCGTTCAAACATTCATTTGTTTTAGTCGGAGTATAAGACCAGAAGAGGGTTGAGATGCTTTTTAATATTCCCTGTGATCCAATCTAATCTTAGAGGGTTCTAATAACCGTCTAAAATCAATCGACACTCACATCACAGCCAAAGAGAGTATACTTACCCATGTATCGTACCATCTCCCAAAGACTTCGAGCTGTCAAAATCAGCTCTAGGTGGGAATACCGACGACCTACCTTGTGGCTCAACGATCTCAAGCGGTGACATATAGGAGATGCCACCTCGATCCGCTTCAGGCTCGTTAATCGTACCGGTACGTGGATTCTTAACAAACTATCGTCTTATTTTAGTTTTACAAACAATCTCAATCATGTCAACCATCACACATATTGTCGAAAATAAATCAAATAATGCAAGCTATTCACATGAGTAAATGATGGAATCTAAATGCAAGACTTCCTATTAATGCATGCTATAAATAAGCAAGGCACAATTTAAATAAAACATCACACCATCATCCAAACACGTCAACAAATTCAATCAGTTTTATAACACAATTCTAATAATCCTAGAACTATTCAACCAAATGCTTTGAATCTTAAATCCGTATAATACAAATGAGCAAGGAAGTCACGCCCACCTAATTCTGTCGTTCCTCAGGGCGACCTTGCCTTCTTCCGAATAATTCGACACTATCGCATTGTCAAATTTGAAATTTAGCAATGAATAAAATCTTCTCATTTCTACTTCATGCTCAATCTAGTCTATGGCATTCTCAAACTTAAGTAGTTTACAAATCAATTATGAGGTTTAAATATCAACTTTCGCAAATCTTGAGTTGTTCCTACATTTTTGAAATTTCATATAATTAAGATAGAACAATTTCAGGTTTTTCAAATCTCCTAATTTGTCATTACTAGTTATGTTTATATCTTAGGAAAATAGTACTTCTTTTAACCTTTACTTTAAAACTAAAATTATCGTCATCACATTTCAAGTTCCTACAATTCATTTCTTTCTAATTAGATTCATAATAACTTATCTTCAAGATTTTAATAATTTATTAACATCGTGATTAATTTAATTACAAACAAAATAAGACTTCTATTTATCAAGTATTTAATCTCGTTCGCAATTAAGATTTCCACTCGTTTCCTATCAATAGAGTTTTGTGAAAATTAGTACTATTATTATTATTATTATTATTATTATTATCGAATATCACTCCTAACATTTTTCATTCATTTAATTTCCTAATTTAAATGTTTAACTACTTGGATAAGTATTTAATTTAATGATCTTAATTTAAATACTAAAATTAAATACTTAAATGAATAAATGAAAGATCCATTAGTTAATTTTTGTTCTCAACTCTTAATATTTGTAATTCCTAATTCTAACTAATGCATCTTAATGTATATGAATTTCCTATACTATCTTATGGTATTAGTCAATCTACATTAATAAGTCCATTACACTTTGATTACCAAATAAACATGCTTAAATTTCATAATCTAAAATCCATTAATTTTCTTACCTTCTAATTTGGTCACCCACCAGCTGCAATCTACTCTTCATTTCCGTCCAACCATAGCAACGACCAGCTTGCTGGCGTTCTTCTTCTTCATTCAACGATTGCAGCAACTACAACAGCAGTGAAGTGTTGTTGCTCTGATCACCTTCCCTCCCTCTGTTCATCTCACCAGCCATCATCATCAGCAGTGTCTTCATTCTGCGACAGAACAATGCTCGGATGGCAGCAGCAACCGCCATCACCATTATAGCAACATAGCCACCATGCTCTGCTCTTCTTCCCTTGCGTGAGATGCAACAGCTTGGGTCCTCTGTTTTGTTTTTTTTTTTTTTTTTTTTTTTTCTTCCTCTGCTCATGCAACAACTCCCCACAGCAGCAGCAGCTGCAATAGCAGCAGTAGCTGTAATCGAACACCATAAACAGAGCACCATCGCTTTGTTTTCTGTTCTTTACTCCTCCGACCGGCATTGACGACGACAACAGCTGCAGCAGCCTGGAGCAATGGCTATGGACAGCAAAACCAGTGAAGCTAGTCCCTACCTTCGTCTTCTTCTTCGTTCGGCAGCAGGGAACAACAGAACTAACAGCTTGCAACTCCTTCTTCATCTACTCTTCTTTGTCTAACGGCCACTGTACAGCTTTCTCTTCGTTCCTTATGTTGCTAGCCGTCCCAAAACAGAGTATAACGCACATACCATTTCTGGTTCTTCTTCGTCTTCGTCATTCCTCCAGTCCACGGTAGCAGCAGCGGCAGTAACTGTAATGGCCAGCAGCTGCAACTGCCCAACCATGCTCTACTCTCTGCTTTGTTCCTCTTCTTCACACACAGGCAGCTTCTTCATTTTCATTTCCCCTGTTTTGGTCTTCCTAGACAAGATACAATAATGTTCCGTTGAATGGTGTGCTGCACCATCTTCATTCCCCTTTCAGTTCTGCTTCCCGTTCAGCGAAAACAATAACAGTAGTTGCAGCAGCTACAACCTGGAACTTCTTCATTCCTCTTCTTCTCGTTCGGGTTGCAGCTGCAATAGTCCCTTTGTTGTTCTTTGTCCAGCAGTAGCTGCATCCGGCTAGCAATGATCTCTGGTTTCTCAATCACTCCCCCTCATCTTATTCTTTTGGGTAGAAGCAACCACCATCTCCCAGAATTTTCCTCCATCGACTTCCTTCGTAAGCCAACAGCCACCGCCCCTGTTTCTTCTTCTTTCTTCTATTCGTGTCAATTCCCAAATTTGTTTTTTTTTCTTTGTCAATTGATATATCGATAAATATATATATACATATATATTTCCTATTTGCTTTATATATATACACATATACTACTCATATTAATGTATATACACACCTTATCATAAATATATATGTGTTATCATACTATTATTTTCCTTTATTATGTTTACAAATCGACAATATTTTCTAATACTATTTTTCCTCATTTGTGTGCTATTTTATTTTATTTTCAATTTCTCTTCTTCTTCCGAAATGATATTTCATTCTATGTTCGCTCGTGACGTGGCGCGCTCTCAAAGTTCTGAGGTGTTACAAACAAGGATGATGACTGTTGTCGAATGTCTTAAAAGATTGAAGCATTTAACAATGTGCGAACGTTGTTATAACCTCAATTTTGTGACCGATACACAATGCATTACAACAACAGGCTTGTAACCGTTGTTAAAGGTTAGGGTTTTCACAACGTGCCCCTGTTGTTATAACATTTCTACAACGGGTGATGTTGTCGAATATGTGTTTAAAAAATGATTCATTTAACAACGGGTGAACGTTGCTGTAACCTTACTCTTAAACTGATACTCAATGCTTTACAACAATATGCTAGTAACCGTTGTTAAAAATAGTCAATCGTTTAACAACACCCCGATCGACAACATTACCATGAATTTTGTTGTATGGGTATAATAATGAACATTGTACGTTGTTGTAGGTGTTATTTCTTGTAGTGAAGGTCTGATGTTTTGCGGCCGGAGAATGTCCCCGACATTTGAGCTTTGTTCTGATGAAAGGTCTTAGAGGGTTGATCGCTATTCAGGAATGGTCTAAGACTTTGGATCGATAGTATCACAAGGAATAATTGTATAAAATTGGATAGAGACTAGTATTGGGTGGCTAGAAATCTAGAAAAGATTGAGGTAACGCAAAGTACCCAAGTCACTGGTTACAGGTGTGACTTGAATATTGAGAGGTGTCCTCGATAGTTAATTTCTTCTCGAGGAAGGAATCCCTGAAGGTTGATGGCCCTTCTTGGAAGGTGCGCTGTCACACCCCGACCCCCGAACCGGACATCATGTCTGTCAATGTAAGGCCCCGTCATCGGGCGTCGCATGGTTCCAAGCTCGCAGCGTCGTCCGCCGAGGCCCCAGGCGTGCGACCGTTATCGTCATCTTTCCACAAACCTCTATACACGAGGTTTAAATCATTTCTTAATTTCAAATAACCATTTTATTCATGCTTCCCTAAGCAATTGGTTTCAAATCAAATTCACCGGATGTTCAAAATCATATTTATACTGGAAATCAAGATAATAGTAGCAGAAACATTTCTTTCGGATCAAATCTTTCTAAATCATTGAACACTGTTTAGCAATACCATAACTAAAAATCATTAGTTTATCAATCACGATAAAAACAGTGTTTAAGGTGGTAAAATAGTCCTGTATATACGTATACAAAAGTATGTTACAATACCCTCCGGTCCAAATTCAAAATATACATTATAAAAACTGTACAAAAATAGAGAGACAGTTTAACAAAAATCACACACACTCTCTCTTTCTCTCTCTCTCTCTACAAATCCTCCAGTCTCTAGTCTGCATCCTCACTGAGCGTTGGGCTCATGAGTACCTGTAAAATAAAAATGGGGTGAGCTCAAAAGCCTAGTGGATCTCCCCTACACATTAATAGCATTATACAAACGAGCATATGAAACATGCAAACAGTTTCAAATCATTAGGGGCGTTTCAAACACTTGGTCAGTTTATTCGTTGCGCTCTAATATCAAGAATTTACCATCTGATATTAGGAATTAACCAAAAGAGTGAACCACCCTCAGTATCCCAATTGTGGTCCTGAACACAATCAGGCACGACATCTTTATCAAACAGAAGTCTACCTCTAGGACCACGACCCAAGAAAATACTGAAACCAAAGGAAAAATCCTCATGACTTTCCAAATTCGAGGGTCTCATACGGCCGCTTGCAGTTTGGCCTAGTTGGGGATACCCACAATGACGTCCTGGGACATCTGGAGAACCTCAACGCGATGTGCCACCAGTGCCCGTCCATCGCCCCGGTATGTTGAGTTCTTCATAAACCTTTAATGTTCTTTAGTTTCACAATCATAGTTTTCATTCAACACAGCATACAAACATGCTTTTTCAAATGCTACCTAAGCAAAGAAAGCAAATAATTACCAAGCTGATCATAATATCCTAGTACTAGAAGCGAGTAATCAGACATTAGGATATCGTGTTAATCAATCCACCCAAAGCATACATCCTTAGCATGATACTAAGTACAAAAATTTAAACATAGATCATATTCCATGTCCTACGTTCGCATAATACTAAAGAGTGAGGAAGAGATAATCAACCCCACCTGTACGCGCCAGAATACTGCTGGATCGTCACCCCTTGCACAGTAGTCCAATATCGTCAATTTGCATCATTAGATGGTAATGATACATTACTTTGGGCCTTTAATACACATCTAACCCAACCCTAAGGGTCTGCTATCAATCAGTCCTTTAGAATGTACCCAAAAACACTCCAAGAACAACATCCATGTCCATTGACCGCAGTCGGTACAATGTGGACCACGGTCTACCCACAATTTCTCACCCAATAGTGGGATCCCACATGTGCACACCATGCTTGTGATTCCTAATCCAATTTAACACTTAAATCTAGTGTATTGGACGCCCAACAATTATTTAAACACATAAACCAACTAAGGAATCGTTGTTTACTTTGTTTATTCGCCGAAACCCATTGATTCAAGTCTTAAAACGGGATTTTGCTTCAATGAAATCAATCCCTTCATTTCTACCACCATACAACCATCCTAAATCCATCATACTAGTGTCCAAACACACATACAAGGGAATAAACAACAACTTATCCCATTTGGCTTGGTTTCCAGCCACTAAACCTACAACTCAAAGTTCATAAACGGGATCTTCATCACTTTGATTCACTAACCATTAGTAGCTACTCATGTATGAGATTTAATCTTAAAGGAAACTCAAAGAAAATTAGGAAACTCACCTTCAAATCGTCCCTTGTCGCTCCTCTCCAAATCCCGAGTCGTTTCAGTGCAAAATGAGAAGATCAGATCTTGAAACATATATATAGCTCGCACATGGACCACAGTCGGAGACAGACGGACCTTGGTCCTCGGACAGATTTTTCTTCATGGATCGCAGTCTTCACTTTATGGACCAGGGTCATTCCTTTATGGACCGCGGTTGGCACTTTATGGACCGCGGTCACCCATGTGACCTAATTTCTGTTTTATGCACTTTTGCCACTGATGACTGCGGTCTGCCTATAAGAACCGTGGTCTACAGTGTGTTTTATCCCTTTTTCCAGGTTTTTCTCACCAAGGACCGCGGTCGAACCCATGTGGACCGCGGTCTATGCGTGATTATTCTTGATTTCGAAACTTTCGCGCGTTTCCAACTATCCGAATGTTCTAATTTATTTTATCTTGATTAAATAACATAAAATGATCATTAAAAACAAGTTTCCAATCATTTTTATATTTATTTAGAATTTTCAAAAATTCATATTGACGTGGACACATTATAAGACCTAGGGTGATTACAATCTATCCCCATTAAAAGAAATTTCATCCTCAAAATTTAAATGAAAAATACCTGAACAATGTGTCCAATCAATCTATCGTGACGAAGTAATCTAGGTATTTCTTCTGCATCTCACTCTCAAGCTCCCAGGTCGCTTCCTCAAGGTTATGATGCCTCCACAGGACTTTGACTAAAGGAATGTCCTTAGTCCTGAGACTCTGCACCTTACGATCAAGGATCTGCACTACTGGCTCCTCGTAAGTAGCATCATCTCGAAGTACGATCTCGTCTAGATGCAAAACATGAGATGGGTCTGGTTCCTACTTCCGGAGCATGGAAACGTGGAACACATTATTTACTGAGGACAATCAATTCGTCAAATCCAGCTCATAAGCGCATGCACCAACCCGTCTAATGATCTCAAACGGACCAATGTACCGTTGTGCTAGCTTCCCTTTCACTCCAAATCGTCTGATTCCCTTCTGTGGGCTGATCTTCAAGAATACTTGATCACTGGTCTGGAACTCTAGAGGTCTTCTCCTCCTATCAGCATAGCTTTTCTGCCTGTTATGTGCTGTAGCTAGTCTCTTCTGGATTTGCTTCACCTGTTGGTTCATTTCCTCAGTTAACTCGAGTCTAGTGAGTATCTGGTCTTCAAACTCTGCCCAACAGGATGGTAATTTACAGGGTTTGTCGTATAGTGCCTCATATGGAGCCATCTTGATGCTTGCCTGATAACTGTTATTATATGCAAACTCAACAAGATGTAGATGCTTACTCCAATTTCCTCTGAAGTCTAGGACACATGCTCTCAGCATATACTCCAATATACGTATGACCCTCTCTGACTGCCCATCTGTCTGTGGGTAAAAGGTTGTGCTCATGGTCAATCTGCTCCCCAATTCCTTTTGTAGACTCTGCCAGAATTGAGACGTGAATCTGGAGTCTCTGTCTGACACTATGGTACTGGGAACACCATGCAATCACACAATCTCTCGCACATAAAGCTCTCCCAGCTTACTCACTGCATCAGTAGACCGAATAGGTAGAAAATGTGCTACCTTAGTCAGTCGGTCTACTATGACCCAAACGGTGTCTTCCCCCTTATGACTTTTCGGCAAGCGGCTAATAAAATTCATCGCTATACTGTCCAACTTCCATTCAGGAATCGGAAGTTGCTGTAATAAACCCGATGGTTTCCTATGCTCAGCCTTGACTTGCTGACAAGTCAGACACCGGGAGACATATCTAGCAATGTCCCTCTTCATGCCTCTCCACCAGAAAGTTTTCTTCAAGTTTTGGTACATTTTGTCGCCCCCTAGATGCATAGTGTACTTTTTCGAGTGTGCCTCATCCATTAGGGTTCCTTTGGCCTGTCCAAAACTGGAAACACATAATCGGTTCCCTAATCTCAACGCACCCTCTGTGTCAAGGCGAAAATCAGTGTGCTTGCCCTCCTTGACGCCTTCTATCAGCTCTGTAATCCATACGTCAGATTTCTGCTCATCTCTGATTTGGCATAAGATGTCTGGCTGGCAAGTCACTGCATACAAATATGTTCGTGTATCATCTGTAGCTATACCCAGATTATAGTCACTGATCAGCTGGTACATCTGACCCACTTCATCCCTCCTGCTCAACTTCCTACTAAGAGCATCGACAACTACATTCAACCTGCCGGGATGATAGTGCAGCTAAAAATCATAGTCACTAAGGAACTAAATCCACCTTCTCTACCGAAGGTTCAGTTCCTT
>JAJIYU010002599.1:0-29653 GCA_030144865.1 Tinospora cordifolia
ATAAATGAAGAATTTTATTTACCATGATGTCATTTGGTACATAGACTAATGTACACAGGAACCCTAATGCATTTGGGTCTAAGAAGAAGAAAATGTAGCACGGGCCCGTCTTCCAAGCATCCCAAGATTTTTGATCAAAGAGAGTTGAACCGTCAGATGACTTGGAAGATGGGACTTGGGAGGCGGGGTGTTACATTTTGGAATCATATGAACCAAATGCACATTTTAAGGTATGGTTTGGCCGTAGGTGATTTTCCTTAAGACACTTTCCTTATTTAAGACCCACTGAGGTTGGCAAATGAAAATTTAAATCTTGGCCAATTGTTCTGATTTTTGGATATTTCATTTATTTTATTAGTTCATGTCATTCTATTTTTTTCGGGTCATTTCAATCCCCCGAAGTACCCTAAATGACAATTATTTCTAATTTGGCCCCCTTGAAGGTCGTTTAATAAATGAAAACCCTAATGTTGACTAATTGTTCTAATTTTTGGATATGTTATCCCCTTAGTTGGTTCATGTCATTTTATTTCATTTCAAGTTGTTTTGGGTCCCTAAGGAGCACTAAATAAGTGTTTTGGAACCTGCCAAATTTAGTCTTGAAATGAGCTCAATTTCATTTTGCACCCAAATTTCATTGAATAAATGATAAATTTCATTTAGTTGAGTACAAAGAATTTATGGTATTACACCAATAGAGTGGCACTGGCTACCCATCAGTTCAAGGACCTTGCTAGAAGTTGGTGGTAAATGTTAAAGGCTGACCCAAACACCAACGTTCAAGGAATAAACTAAAATGTTGTTGGAGTTAATGAAACTCCAGCCATCACAGTTTGATGGTACTGCTGATTGCATGATAGTTGATCATTGGTACCGGGAGTTGGAGCACCACTTGGAGGTGTTAAAAGTTACGGATCTTAGTAGAGTGGTGCTGGCTACCCATCAGTTCAAGGGCCTAGCTAGAAGTTGGTGGTGGATGTTGAACGTTGAACCGAACACCAACGTCAAAGGAATAAACTAAGAAGATTTCAAGGAAATATTCTACGAGAAGTTCTTCTTAGAAATAACATTGAGAAAGATGCAAGAGGACTTCATTCAGCTAAATTAGAAAGATGTGATGATGGCTGAATATGAATTCCAATTTATGGAGGTGGCCAAGTTTTTACCTGAGCTAATTAGGTAGGAGAAGATGAAAACCAAATGCTTTACTCAAGGTCTCAAGATTGAAATTCAAAAAATAATAAGGAAATTAGATCTGAAGACATACATAGATGTCGTAGAGAAGGTGTTGACCTTAGAATAACAATTGAACTTTGAGCAAAGGGTAAGGAACAAGAATAAGAGAATAGGAAATGGTAAAAACCATCAAGAACCTCAAAAGAGGCAGACCACATGTCAACAAAATGTTATAAGTAGGGCACCCTAGACCCACCAACAAGTAGGACTCAACAAAGAGTAATAGAAAGAAGATGCCAAACAATAACGGTTGTGTTATTACTGCAACCAGCCAGGGCATCTGGCGAAGTTTTGTCCTGCCAAAGCCTAGGCTCCCCAACAGCAGCAACACAACTAGGGAGGAGGACAAAATGGAAATCTTCAACAACAACAACCTCGATAGAATATTAACAACGGGCAAAACCAAGCCAGAGTATTCGTTGTTGCAGACATCCCTGAAGATCAAGTCCCTCAGTAGCAACAATAGAAGTATGTTAGATAAACGATTAGGTTGGAATCTACTTTTGAATGAATAAGTTAATTGTAATGTTCTAAGGTTTTGACGGAATTATTGGATGTAGAATTTAAGAGATCAAATAATACAAGAGTTTTGAGAAATTGATGGTATGTTTCTAAATGATTTACCAATAGAATTCAAGATAGTAGTTCACCCTAGAACTGAACTATAACTAGTCCTTCTAATGGGAAAGTAAACCAAACCACGATAAATGATAAGTATTCCTTACCAAGTACAAATGACCTATTCAATTGAGAGAAGCCACTCATTTCTCAAGGAATGATCTTAGATTAGGCACCACTAGTTAGGAAGCTAAGAGTCAGATACCACTAGTTAGGAATCTTAGATTAGGATACCACCAGTTGGGAAGCTCACAAAAATTTGGGCAAGTTTCTATACATAAAGGGGATGGTTTGCATAAAGAGGGCAAGTGTGCTCATGGTTGGCAAGTGAGACCACTATGCTTTCTAATTCAAAAGATATGAATATAATCTTGTTTCCTAACTATGTGTGAATACAAAAGAGGTTTAAATCATATTCTAATTCAAATGGGACGTCCCCTATGTGCTCATGGCTACTTTCCTTTTTGGTTTTCTTGCTTGCTTATCACACAAACACACAAGGAATATTTTCCCGTTTTCTTATTTCTTGGACATTAAGTATGGGTGTACAATATCAAATTTGAGGGGACACCATATAATAGTCAAAGATGTTCATCTTGGTTCCAAGAAACTATCTAAATAGGGTTACTTACATGTGTGTACACACACATGAATGTGGTTGGGCCGATTTTGGCTTAAGTGGGGGTGAGTATACACAATCAAGTGGGGGTGCCATGACTTCATCGGTTCACAAAAATCAGATAAAAATTAATATCTCCTTATTTACATGAAATTATGATTTATATCCTATAGTTTTGGAATCACATGAACCTAATGCACATTTTAAGGTATGGTTTGGCCCCAGGTGATTTTCCTTCAAAAACTTTCCTTATTTAAGACCCATTGAGGTCACTAGGCAAATGCAAATTCAAATCTTGGCCAATTGTTCTAATTTTTGAATATTTCATTCATTTTGTTAGTTCATGCCATTCCATTTTGTTTTGAGTCATTTCAATCCCCCGAAGTACCCTAAATGACAATTCTTTCTAATTTGGACCCCTTGAAGGTCGTTTGGCAAATAAAAACCCTAAACTTGACCAACTGTTCTGATTTTTTGATATGTTGTCCTCTTAGTTGTTTCATGTCATCTTACTTCATTTCAAGTTTTTTTGGGTCCCTAAGGGACACTAAATGAGAGTTTTAGAACCTGCCAAACTTAGCCCTAAAATGAGCCCGGTTTCATTTTGTACCCAAATTTCACTGAATAAATGATAAATTTCATTTAATTGAGTACAAAGAATTTAAGGTATTACAAGTTTACTTGAGAAGGAAGCTGAATTCAACTTCACAGTTGAATGTTTTGAAGCTTTCAACATATTAAAGAAGGCACTAGTATCGGCTCCTATTATGTCTATGCCAGTTTGGGGATAGCCTTTTGAAATAATGTATGATGCTAGTGATTATGTTGTTGGTGCTATGTTGGGACAGAGACGTGACAAGATGTTCAGAGCTATATACTGTGCAAGCAAGATGCTAGATGATGTACAAAAGAACTACACTACTATTGAAAAAGAGTTATTAGCTGTTGTTTTTGCATGTGAAAAGTTTGGCTCTTACATTGTGGGTTTTCATGTCAAGGTATTCACTGATCATGTCGCGATTCGCCAGCTCTTTAGTAGGAAGGATGTGAAGCCTTGTCTTATCAAATGAATCTTATTACTGCAAGAGTTTGATATTGGGGTGATAGACAAGAAGGGTACAAAGAACGTAGTAGCTGACCACTTGTTTTGCCTATCTAATGAAGCCATTAAAGATTCGAAGAGCATAGTTGAGCTCTTTCCTAATGAACATCTCTTAACTATTAGTGACAGTTCACCATGGTATGCAGATTTTGCTAATTATAGAGCCACCGAATTTATCTCACGTTCACTTCAAGCATTTCCTACATGAAGCTAAGTTCTATCTATGGGATGGTCCCTATCTTTATTGGAAGTATGCTGATAAAGTGAATCGTCGTTGTATTCCAGAAGTTGAAATTAACAAAATTCTTCATGATTGCCATGCTTCACCTTATAGTGGTCATTACGGCCATCAACGAACTGCTAAGCATGTTCTGGAGAGTGGGTTTTATTGGCCCACTATATTGAAGGATGCTTACTAGTTTGTGAAGACATGTGAAACATGCCTGTTACATCTTTTGTGCAAGTCAAATTATTTAATGTATGACGCATAGACTTCATGGGACCTTTTCTACCATCTAATGGAAAACAATATATATTGCTAGTCGTTGATTACATCTCTCGATGGGTTGAAGCAGTTGCCACAACGAAGAATGATGCTAGAGTAGTGTTGAAGTTTCTTTCTCGCAACATCTTCTCTCGTTTTGGCACACCAAGAGCAATTGTGAGTGATAAAGGTATGCATTTCTACAATAGAATCTTCAATAACTTTTTCACCAAGTACGGTATGCAATACAAGGTTGCCTTGCCTTATCATCCTCAAACCAATGGGCAAGCTGAAGTGTCTAATCGAGAGATCAAGGCTATATTGCAGAAGATAGTTAGGACTAACCACAAGGATTTGGCCCTAAAATTGGATGATGCACTGTGGGCATTGTTGCTTACCCTGCAAGTGTGCAGGTTCACACTAGTATTAACCGGTGAGACCAGATATCATCCTTAAGGAAAAATGGATTTAATAAAATACCTTAAATCCCAATTTAATGCTGGTTTTCATTTTATCAAGGCTCTACTTGAAGTGAGTGTATCAATTTTTGAATAAAAATCTAACCTAGTAAGAGTGATTAAATTTGTTTTTAGAAAACGTTATAAAATGGATGTCTAGGATAGTGAATGTCGCTGCATAACTTGTGACTCTCATTTTAGATCATGAAATGTCCACACTATGAGTTCTAGCACCTGTAATTGAAACCCTGTCCCGAGGTGCTTCAATATCTATTAGAGTTGTCTTATAATGCCCTCTCCCGAAGTGCTTATGTAACATCTCGAAAAGTTCATATGAAATTTGAATTTTTTACTTAAAAAATTATACGAAATTGACGGATGAAAAATTTGGTAAGTCCTAGTTTACCCAAATGAGGAATAAAAATCAATTTAATGGACTTTTAGAAGAAAATATATGAATATAATGTATATCATGGGATATCATAGCCAAAAAATACAAGGATATGTGTAATTTTTAATGAAAACAAGATTAGAAAGTCAATTGGGATCAAGAATTGGAAAAATTCGAAAAAAAAAAGCAAGAAATTCGGCTGAAAAATTAAAAAAAATAAACTTAAAACACATCCAATGGCTGCAAACTGTAGATCTAGATCTAATCTCATGATCCGACGGCCACGATCAGATCCACACACACGCACGAGCGCACTGAATCATCAAGATCAAATGGCCACAATCGAATCCATCAAATCCAACGGCACACAACGCAGGCGCAAAAACGAAATTGCGAAACCAAACACTGCGCTCGAGGTTGATCGTGTGGCCAGGATTTGTTTCGTTGATCGCGAACGAGATCCGAAGATCTAAAACATTTTCGTTAATCACAATTGAGATACGCGTGCGAAGCTCGAAGACAATCCAAGCATCCAGATCAAAATCGCGAGTCGTGTTGCGCTCGAGGAAGATCCAATAGTCTGGATCGGAAACATTTTTTTGGTTGATCGCAAACCATTGATGCGCTCGAGGAAATTTGATGGCCAAGATCAAAGGATCCAAAATTAAAAAATGAAAATTACGAAAAAATTCAAAAAAAGGTTTCTAAAATCTAAAAATTATTTCTAAAATCCGAAAAAATTCAAAAAATACTCATTTTATTCTCAAAATTAGAAAGTACAAAATTAAAGAGAATTAGGGTGTTTTATTCCAAGAAAAACTCAAAAGTTGCTATTTTTTTCTCTTTGAAAACCTATATAAACCCCCCCAAGCTCTCAATTCCCTCATTCCAAAAATAAAAGTTGAAATTGCCTCTTATTTTCTCTAAGCCTTCTTCTTGGCACCTCTTCTCATCTTTCCTTCCTCTTACTTGTGTGTGAGAAATTCTTCTCTCGAATTGGAGAATTAAGTTGGGTGATCTTCATTGACACTAGTACATTGGGGAATTGCTGCCGAAATTTCCGGAGAAAGCGTCACAAGGTGGAAGTAATTTCTAGAACACCCTTCTGTTCTTATTTGAATTCATGGCATGCTCATTGTTTATGTGTTTTTCACTGAATTCAAAGATTTTCAAATTCAGTTCTAGAATTTTAAATGTTTATTTTAGTATTTCAGTTTTGATTCATGTTTGAGCAATCATATCATCCATGCCATGTTAGTATCATGCTTAGGCTTTTAAATTAAAGTATGACGCATGTTTTATGAGTGTTCCATGAATTGACTGTGTATATTCTGAATTTTAGTTTGATTTCATATTTTGAAGTTATTTTATGAGATCATGATATGAGAATTAATCTAAGACGATGGTGATAATAACCACGTACCATCATAGTGGTCAAGGCGACACTATGGATGTTCTTTTCATACGAGTTAGGTCATATGGTTTTTAGACCTAAGTACTTGAGGGTCGTGTACCACATTACGTGGTGGGTCACCATGTGTAACGGGTTGATACCGACATGTGCCGCTAACGGGTTGATGCCGAGTGGGCCCTATTTACTTAGCTAAGAGCATCAAGGGATTAAAGACCCTTTTGGTCTGAGATCGACTTGAATAAATTGATGTTTGAAACGTCTAATGATTGCAAGTGCTTAAATTATGATTGTGTTATGAATTTGAATATGAAAGATGGTTGTTCGAAAAGGATCCATTGGGTTATGTGCTCACTCCTTCCTTTTTTATTTTTCAGGAACATGAAACCCATGAAGCAGTTAAATATGGATAGTTCTTAGATAGTTTCTATCTTATTATATTTTTTTGAATTTTAGGGCATATTGTCCAAAGTATTTATGTTTTTCTACTAAAAAGTATTATGAAGTCTTCCGCTGTAATAATTAGTTCTTTTTGAGAGGTTTAGTACTTTTAATTATTTTTTCTATTATGAATAAAATAGTTTGAATTTCTTTATCTCTTTTAATTTGCCTTGATTTTATTGAAAATTTTGTATTCTTGAATTTTATACAAAGGCTGAGATATTGAAAAGAAAAGTGAGTGTCACCTGTAAAGTAACACTGGCCCGACCCGCCATTTGATTAAGTCCACTGTCAAGAGAATGGTGGTCTTGTACACTACTTAAAGATACAGGGGTTGGGGTGTTACAGCTTAATCAACAATCTAATGTTGTGTAATAAAAGGCCCTGTGTAACTCCCTAGATAAGCTAACAACCCTTTGGTCAATCAACTATTCTAAGTCTATACTGTGATAACCACCCATTAGACCTTTCTTCCGAGTTAGTCTAATGCATTGAGCTCGTCATGTCTATGGCTAGTAAACACAAAGCATTATGCATGCACAATATAGAATAGTGTTTCTAAATCAATAACTTCAATAAGAGATCATAGTTCATATATTGGACATCACATCCCAGATAAAGAAAACTAACTAGCTTGACATGGAAGTAATAGAAAACATTAAACAATATTGAACAAATTTAATCATACTCAAAACTTGGTAAAAATCTTCAATCCCTTCTTGAAACACTAGTTTTTGCCTCTCTCAGCTGTCATAAGTGAGTTTTTCCAAATTAGGTATCTTTTGGCTCTAATTACCTCTCCTATTTATAGTCCTACACTAAAAAAACCCTAAAAATATTAGAAACCTGACAATTAATCATGTGAAGGTGGTCAGTATTGTTTTCCAATTAAAACCTGGATTCCCTCGTTTTGTCCACCGCGGTCCACTATTTTTGTCCATAATCCACATTCTGACCGCAGTCATTGATTGACCGACCACGGTCACTAGTGAGCTTTGACGTCGTTTTATTTGCCTTCGGCTACCTCTATCATCAGTTATTCGACCGTGGTCCTTTGATTCTTTCTTCATGGTTTCATCTTCTTTTTGCCTTTATGTGATGCACTTTCTCCTTTGGCTTCACCCTAAACCTACAATACATTAGATTTCCTTCCCCAAACATTATTTTCTCATAGAAAAGCTTTAAATCTTGAAAACAAAGCTTATAATGTAATAAAACAATGCAAACCCCTAACCTACATGCTCATGCTACTAATTATGCAAAACTTCACCTAACTCTCCTTTTATTTCCTATAAAATGTAATAAATCACCTATATTAATGTTAACCTACTGTGCAGCTAACAAACATACAAAATAACCTTTAAAACTCCCATTGGCATGTCCTCGTATCAGCTGTTGTATGGAAAATCTTTTCATCTGCCATGTGAGTCAGAGCACCGGGCTTATTGGGCAATAAATTAACTCAAATTTGATGCGAAAGCCTATGGGGAGAACTGTCAACTTCAGTTCGTAGAACTTGAAGAATTTCAGCACAATGTTTTTGAAAACAACACTATATACACGGAAAGAACAAAGAAGTGGCATGACAAGCTCATTGAGAAGAAAGGGTTCGAACTGGGACAATGAGTACTATTATTCAATTCAACTCTATTTGTTTCCAGGCAAGCTTAAATCTCATCGTTCAGGCCCCTTCCTTGTCACACATATGTTCCCGTATGGTGTAGTGGAAGTTCAAAGCTTAGTAAATGGGCATAAATTTAAGGTAAATGGTCAGAGATTGAAGATATTCTATGGAGGATCAAAGTAGACAGTGGAGCTGATAGAACTGAAGGAATAAAGCCCCATATCCATGTCAAGCTAATGATGTTAAACACAGCGCTGAGTGGGAGGCAACCCACTGTTCATTTCTATTTTTGCACTCATTTCGTTTATGATTCTTAAATTTTCTAAGATGCACGTTAATTTCGATTTTTGATTCTTTTATTTCCTATATTCATGATGTTTAAGAATTAGTTAAACATATATAAAAAATAAAGATAATATTTTCATGTCATATGCATTCTGGTGACCGTGGTCACCAGAATTTGTACTGGAATTATCGTTCTAGTGATCGGGATCACCAGAACATACTAGTGACTGTGGTCACCAGAACAATACCAGAAATCACATTTTGGTGTCTGCGGTCACCAGATTACTATAGGCCATGAGTTAGGGTTACTGTGGTCTATGTATTGCGGTAACCAGAACCCAATTTCCAAAAATTCACACAATTATTGCGGTAGACCAAGCAATGACCGTGGCAATCGCGTCATTTAAAACATGAATTGGGGTCTTTTTGGTCATTTCATGTTGGATTTTCTCTGATTTTCTTTGAATCTCTCAACATTCCAAGAGTTTTTTGTGCATTTCTTCGTCTCCAAGCCACAATGTAAGTTCTTTTATTTTATTTTACAATATTTCCATTCTTAATCTTGCATTTAGGATTGTTTCATGCATTAGACTTTATTTTAGTCAAGTTATTCTTCATTCATCTTTTTCTATGGCTCATTTCTAGAAATTTTGCATTGATGAAAGCTTAAACTTATTTTGATTGATGGATTATCACTCCTTGCTTCTCCTATTTGAATGATTAGATTTTTTGATGTGCATATAATATTGAACAGAGTAAACATGAATATTTGCAATGCCTTGGGTGTTTTTGATTGACTAATAGTAGTTTAGGCTATATTTGGATGTTAAGACTAGTTTTACTGCTAGAAATGCATTTACCATTAGTTCTTTGAGTAAATATTCTACTATGAAAATGGCTAGCTATTTCTCTGTTAGTAATCTATCTCAATGCTATGTTTCTTATTTATTGATAGAAGTTTTCCTTGCCTACTGCCAATTTGTTTGTAGGCCTCCTAGAATGAAGTATCCTGCATCAAAGGGGAAACAAGCCCCACCCACTCTTGCCCTTGAAGATAGACATCACTTTAGGTCTACTGCAGCCAAGCAGTGGTTCAATATCATCAGATGGAGCAAACATTTGATTCCTGAGAGGGCATTATGCTGATGCAGGAGGAGTGTAACCTAGGGATCGATGTTGTGGTTGCTGCCAGACATTGGGAAAGGCTCATCAATGCCCCTTCAGTTACAGTTATAGCATTGGCACAAGAGTTCTATGCCAATACTGTAGAGAGAGATGGGTCAACAGTCTGGGTTTGCAGCGAGTGGGTCCAATTCAGTGCTGGGGTGATCAATGAGGTCTATGGGCTCCCAACTGACTCTCCTGATGAGTATTATGCCCTTCTACCTCCCTTTGATGCTAAGGATGTGCTGAGGACGTTGTGTGTAGAGGGAGCTTCTTGCTCTTGTTATAATGACAAGCTACTGAGCTTAGTCAAGAGTACATTCTGCATAGCTGCGAAGGTTTGGCTATACTTAGTTTGTGCTAACCTTCTTCCCTCTCTGGCTATTAACAAGTTCATTGTAGAGAGCGCGATCTTGGTCTACTGCACCTTGAAGGGGCTCCCAATCAATATTGGGTCCATCATTTCTAGCTCCATTTGGTCCGCTATAGATAGGACCAATGTAGGATTACCCAACCCTACCTTGATTACTGAGTTGTGCAGATGGGCAGAGGTAGTTTGGGAGCAGAGTGAGCTCTTCCTGAAGATGAAGGATCGTATTGTTGTCAAGATGTTCATTGACGCTCCTGCCAAGAAGAGGAAGGCTATTACAGAATCCTCAGAGCATTTAGCAGATCCTTCTCCTACTAATACAGATCCTGCTCCATCGCTGCAGCCCCACCTTCATCATCCATTGCTGCAGCACAATTTTCATCTGTTACACAATCCATAGATTTACACTCTCTTATGCATGGCCTAGTTTACATCACATAGTGGCTCCAAGTGATAATCCGACTAAGGCGCGAACTAACCCTCCTCCCCCCTGCTTCATGCCATACATGGATATGTGGTGTTGTGCTCCTCCCATGCCTCCTTTTCCACCAGCTGCTACTTTCCTGATGATAATGATGGAGCTGATGATAATGATTTCATCACAGAGGCTAAAGTTTTTTGCGATGATTTTTTATTTATAGTTTCTCTTTTGTGCTGTATTTTCTTTCATTTTTCGTTGCCCTTGTATACATTTTTTGTGTGCTTGACTCTTTTTGTTATTAATCAGTTTGCCTAACTCTTTTATAAACTCTAGGCTAACTTTTCTACCTTTTTGGATGCATGTCTTTGATGTTTGCTCTCTCATTTATGTGTATCAATGTGTTCTTGAGGACAAGGCGCTATTCAAGTTTGGAGGTGCAAATCTCGTCAATATGTCAGGTTTAGTTTTTCTTTTTATTTCATGCCTATTTTTTGAGATTGTTTTGTCTTGCATGTTTTAGGATCATGTTAGGAACATATAGTATGAGTCAACTAGGCTAGATTCATACCATAATGATTGAAACTTTACTATGTAACCAATGACATTTGAAGTTCCTATATAACAATGAGACAAAGAATTAAGATATATTCAAATAGTTTGTGTGCTTGGTTTATCTAAAATTCATCTTTGATGGAACCTTGTAGCCTTAGGTAGATTGAGAATATGAAATTGAGAGAGTGAAGAGGGGAAACCAAATTACAAATACAATGAATTTCCCACGGACCCTTGATATAATCGAATCTATCTTGAAAATTACTTGGGAAGAACTTTAGAAAGGAAATGATGTAGGCCATCATTGTTTAAACCATAGCCAAAAGGTCGGTCCGAGACATACCATTGGAAGCCAATTTTGAGCCTTATAGCCTGTTTTCTTGTTATGAACCCAACCAACATATAAACTAGTTATCCTTTTATAAATTTCACCCATTTATGTATACTCATGGTTTAATTCTTCCTAGTTTGAGATGTGAAAGAAAGAAGGAATGCTGATATTGAAGTGCATGTGTCGTTAGTTTAATTTTGATGTATTAGCATTGTTTAAGGAAAAAACAAAAAAGAGAACAAGGGAAATAAAAAGAAGAGTATATCTATTTCAGTATTATCATTGAAAGCTGAACTTTTTACTTTTACAAAAGTGTACATATATGAGTACATATTGTACTACTTATGATGAAACAAGTTTGGGGGAGCTATGAAAATAAGATTATGGAAAAGAGTGAAGCAAACATGAAATTATTTCAGAAAGAATAAAGCTACAGTGAATAAAACAGGTTGTTATTATTTTGAGTGTATAGTTGAGTCAGAATAAATATCCTATTGCACTTATACCTTGAGCTAGGCCACATTACAACCTAAGGAAAAGAGCACCGATCTTGACTATAGCTTGACTTGAGTAAATGATTGATAGAGGAGAGCATTGAGAGAGTTTGTATACTGAAGTATTAGGAAAGGATGTCTATAAGTGGAATGGCAACTGCAAATTACTTGCAGAGTCTAGGATTGTTGAGATACTGATAGATGAGAGGGTGAAATTAGAGAATAATAGAGGATGAGCTGAAAATCTAGACAACCTGAGCAACTTTATAGACAACCTGAGCAACTTTAGGGACATGTTAATGAATTGTAAACTATAGGGATAAATGATTAAGGTTACAATGATGAATGAAAAAGGAACTCAACTACATATGGTATGCTATGTAGAATTAAAATTTGAGTCATTGTTCGGATACAAACAATAGTTTAAGTTTGAGGGTATTTGTTAGTTGCATAATAAATTAACATCATCATGAGTTGTTGATATGCAATTTATAGAAGTTTAGTAGGAAATCAAATACATTTGTGCATGATTAGTGGCATGAACATTCATAACAAGAATTACATTTTTTATTGCATTTAAGCATTGTTAAGCATTGTTTATAGCATTTCTATGAGAAAATGATGTTCGGGGAAGGTTCTTTAGTGTTTGTGCAGGACTGGAATGAAGCCTAGAGAGAATCACAACACAAAGAGGCAAAGAAAAGTGTAAATCTAAGAAAAGCAACCAATTACTGCGGTACATAAATTGAAGGCCAATGTTGTTGGAGAAAAGCTAGAAAATTGCAAAAAGATATATCACACTAGTTATCGTGGTAATCGGTCCAGTGACCATAGTAACTAGAACCTGCATATTGTGAAGAAATTGATTACCGTCCAGTGACTACAATTCACAGAATGCCATAAATTCGTGTTTTCGTCCAGGGACGAGGATAACCATGATAATGTGATTAATTAATACATTTCTAATTTTGCTTAGGGTTTTTTAAGTGTTAGAATATAAATAGGAAATGAGATTAGGGTTTAATCATTTTGGACTTTGAAAATAAGTTGACTTTGATGGCTAAACAGAGGAAAAGAAGAATAACAAAGGATTGGACATCAAGGCTTGAGTTTTCAGTATGTTACTTTGTATTCATTATTCTATGATGTTTGAACTTATTACAATGTTAGGCTAGTTAATCTCTAAGTCTAGGATGTAAATTTCTGATGTAGGAACCTTAGATTTTTTTTTATTCCAATTAATTGATTTTGATGCATTGTTTTATATTGTGTGCGTTTAATGCTCAATGTTATTGGCCATGAACATTATGATTTCGAATTATTAAACTAACTGGGGAAGAGGTTTAATGATTAGATTATCATAATATAGACCTAGATTAGTTGATTGACCAGAAGATTGTCAACTGTTTAGGGGGGTTACACGTGATTATTGTTCATAAGGCATTAGGTTGTTAACTGTGCGCCTCAAAATAGGGTATTAGGGAACAAGACTAATAGGTGTTGAGGTGCCTCCAGAGAGAGCCTTAATGATAAGTGCTAGAACCTACAATAATAGAAATTTAATAAATTAGAATAGAAATTGAAAGTGAGAACAAAAGAATTTACTATCCTAGATAGTTACTCAACATAGTTTTCGAAATAGATTTTTATTGCTTTCAACAGTTTTTAGTTCTAATCTAATTCAAACAAATCAAACTCTGTTACGTGTCTTAATAAAGTGAATGCTAACATTAGATTGGGATTTGAGATAGTTGACTGAATTCTGTTCCCTAAGGACGATTCTTGGTCTCTATTGGTTATTACTATTGTGATCTCGTACACTTGCGGGGTTGCCAACACTAACCCGTATCATTGGATCTCGAGATTCAGTGCATATTTTTATTTAAAAACTCATTTAAAGATTGTAAATGCATTGCAATATGTAATAACATTTTATTTATAAACTGAATAACAAGTTTAAGTGATGAATTAGAAAACACTACTTACAACGATGCTTAGCTCCCAATGCTCCTCTTATAACTGTTCACGTCTCACTAATGTTTGATCCTACGAAATGGATGTAGTTTCTTAATATCTACATAAAACTTGGCTCAAATCTAAGTTTATGGGTCCTTGATCAATTAAAAGATTAACTCAGTCAATTATGGTCCATTTATGGATTTGATTAATTTCGGTCAATATAGTCAACTCTAACCAAGCCTAATACTCATTGCTTTGTATGATCGACAGGGTCAACAAGGTCCATTGGTGTGACTAAGCCCTTAATATTGACCCAAAATACCAAAAATCTATATCGTCGACACGTGTCCCACTTTTGGTATATAATAACCAACTCTTTTCATAAATTTGGCTTTTCAATACAAAAAATAGGAAAAACTTAATTATTTCCTATGTCATGCATTTTTTCTCATAAGTATTTCATAATGTTATACAACATTGTATATATATATATATATATTATATAACATTTTTCCTATTATTTAATATTGTAAACTTTATATATATATATTTATTCATTAATCCTCAAATTGCATAAATGCAAATTTAATATATCAGTTGACATAAAAAAATTATAATTTTAGTGTCATTGAGTTTAGAATTTTATTCTGGACATTTTAGTATTCGCCAACTAAAATTATAGTATTAATAGGTACAGCCTCTATGTATTGACTTCCAATTACCATATAAAAATTTAGTGCCTACATGGGTACCAATAAATTATATATCCATGTTCTACTCGTTGATCTGAATATAATGATATATATATATATATATATATATTGTAGTTTTACTCTTAGTGAAAACACACCCTAGTTTTGAGTAACACAATAAACTATCACCTTTATTGAAAACTATACTAGAAAAATTGTAATTCATAACTTTCATAACAATTCTGAATTGAAAAGAGGTAAAAATAAGTTACCTAAAGTGACTTATCTTCAAGAATGGACAACCTTTCTTTCCTCTTTTCTTTCCTTTTTCTCCTTCTTTGTTTTTTGTTCCTCTTCTTTTGGCTTTTTTTTTTCATGATCCAACCAAATAGCTTTACCATATATATATATATATATATATATATGCATGTATGTATGTATGTATATTTTTATAGATTTGCACGAATTAATTCATTGCATTAATTAATTTCATTTCTCATTTCATTCATTTATTTTATTAAATTGTTTAATCATCTAATAAACTTTCACTATGAAATATTTATTATTATTATTGTCATTATTTATTTATTTTATTTTTTATTTAATACACTCATTAATTAATATAATTGTCATAAAATAACGTATTTTCATTTATCATTCATTACTTTGTATTTGAAAATACATATTGAACCCGTTGACTCAATGTCTAAAAATACAAGTCATTATGTCTTTTGGTTTCCTGCACATAGTTCAATTTTAGGTATCAGTTTTAGGGTATGGTCATGTCTTATTCCAAGATCTCTTCTAGGTGTCTCATTTCTTCATTATGTATATTTGAAACAAATTTCCATTTTATCCCTACACAATACAAAACATATCATTATGACCACAAAACTCAAATATTTAATAACAAAAACTTGAGAATTAAATATAAAATAGATGTTGTTTTTGCTCCTCATTAAGAACATACAATTTTAATAATTTAGTCAATCTGGTCCAGATCCTTCAATATTAAGCAAAATCATTAGATTAATTCAAATGCCCCTATCACCAAATTCGTTTTTGTAAAATTCTTGTTTGTTCATCATGAAAATGCTTATGTACAATCGAATCAACAATTAAATTAAAGTCTTTCAACAAAATTTTGTTCACTCTTTCAATTTCTTCAACTACATTTTTTTGTTTCATTTTGAGCATAGGCCTCATAAACTTTCATATCTCAATTCTTGTTTCAAGTAACATTTTTCAATATCTGTATAAGTTCTTTATTGTTTTTTCTTATGGCATTGGCAATAGGTAACATATCTTCATTACTTTTTCTTTTCAATTTTGCCTTTTTAATACGAATGCGACATGAAGATGGAGTATCATTGTCTTCCTCTAAGTTAAGAGAAAATGATGATAAGGTAGGAGATGCTTCAAGATACTCAATGTTTGAAGCATTTGATTAAGAAGAATCAAAGTTACTCGATTACAGTTGAATTACGCGAATTCTGCGAGTATTGTGATCTTTAAACTTTTTATAGTGCTTGACAATATTTGTGACACCCCAGCTCCCAATTTCTCTCTTTCCGTGACGAGTCATCGGGGCCGTTCATGAAGGCAGTGCGGCCATTAGGCAGGAGACGCCGGACTTGGGTCGTTGGTCGAGAGTTAAAGGCCACGTGGTTTATTCTCATTCTGTCTATTTCATGCTTCAAGCTTTTCCTTCAAATAAGTTATGAAATAAATTTAAAATACACAATTATCTTTCAAATAGTTTTCTCAACAAAATGAGATTCGTAAAAATGCATGCAACGGTTCGAAATACTTACAAATTCAATATGAAAATTTAGTTCAAGAAGAAATACAATAAGGCCCATGTCCAAGTTTGATACATGCCAAAATTTACACGAAAGACAATTTGAAAGATGGAGAGAACATGCCTAGCTCAAATTATTTACAACAAAATTGTAACACCCCAGAGCTTTGGGAAAGTACTACGTCACGAGCAAAGAAAAATAAATTAATAAATAAACAAATAATTTCTCAAAAATAAGATAAAATAACAAAAAGAAAATTCATAAATTAATATTTGATGGTAGCTTGGATTACCTAGGAAATATATATATATATATATATATTTATATATAGAATAGAAGAAGTAGAAGGGAAAAAAAAAGAATAATGATATTATTAAGATAAATAAACTTATAATAAGATTGACATAAATTAAAGAGATTAATATATATATATATATATAAGCTTATACACTGATGATAAAGATTAAATGAAGGATATATAAATATAAATTTATAATAAAGTTTAAATTAAATCTAGTGATTAGAAAAGAAAAGAAAAATGACAAAAATCTGGAACTTGGGCGACCGAACCAGAAACTTCTGGTTTGAACAGCGATAGAGAAATATATGTAAACATATGTTTACATGCTTAAAAGTATTTATATATATATACATATTTATACTAAAGTTTATATAAATTTAATTAAGTTAAAAAATAATAAAATAAAATAAAATAATTTCATGACCAAACCAGAAGGCTCTGGTTTGGCTGTGAACTTGGCAATTGTAGAAAATTGGTGGGGCGGTGGTGATCGAAAACTCTGGACAAGTGAGGAAGCTGGTTGTTTTGTTGGTGCTACTGCAAGAAAGGAACGAAGAAGTGGCTACTGCTCCCGCTTGAGTTGCTGCTGCTGCTCAAATGAAGAAGAAGCCGTGCATGAAGATGAATGGAAAACAGAGGAGCTTGGTGGGACAGATGGAAACCGTTTGATGATGGCCAGAACGAATGAAGAAGATGGTCGGCTGGAGTATTGTTGCATGAACAAAGGGAAGAAGAGGAACCGGAGCAACGGTGCTCTGTTTCGTTATGGCTGCTACTGCCACGTTGAAGGAGAGTGAGGCAGTAAACGAATGGAGGAATTTCAACAGAACGAAGGAGGGGAGCTATAGCTGCTGGTGCCATTATCACTGCTGTTGCGAAGTAGATTAGCTACAAGAACGAATGAAGCAAAACGCCATGCAAGGATGAGGTGCGGAAAACAGGGCGAACAACCGCTGCAATCCGGCCGTGAAGAAGAAGAACCAGCAACGATGTGTATTGTGTGCTCTATTTTTGGACGGCTAGTAAGAACTAGGAAGAAGAAATACGGCTGCTGCAAGATGAAGAAGAGAAGATGCAGCTGCCGTTATTGTTGTTGTCACTGCCAGACGAAGGAGAAAGGGAAGTCTGCAACGGTGCTGCTGCTGCTGTGGGGCGTGGTTGCACAAACAGAGGAAGGAGAAAACAGAGGGCAATGGGACTGTTGCTGCTGTTGCTGTTGAAGTGAAAAAAATGAAGAAGAACAGAGGGAGGAAGAACAGAGAAGCAGGGAAGTGGAAGCAGAGCACGGCTGCTCTGTTGATGTTGCTGTTTTGGGTGTTGTTGCGCTAACAGAGGGAGGAAGAACAGAGAAGAACGAGAAAGAAGAAACAGAGAGCGGGGAAGTGATTTTGGGGGGCCACTGCTACTGAAAACGAAGAAGGTGGGGAAACTATTGAGTGTTGCTGGTTTGGAAGAACAGCCGTCGCAACTGATCCGTGAGTGCGTCTAATTCGGAAAGGAGGAAACTGAACGTTGCTGGAAATTGGTGCGTTATTGCGAAGTAGATGAGCTACAAGAGACATTGATTGAGGTTGGAGTGAATAACAGAGAAATGGGAGCAATGAAGTGATGCGTGGTGCATGTGTGTGATTGTTGCTACCGCCGAATGAAGAAGAGCATGAAAAATGAAGGTGAACAACTATTGGTTTGTGCATGAAGGGGAAGACGTGAGTCGTGAAGTGCTTGGTTTAAGCTAATTGGTTTGTGGCTATTGGGGAAATAAAAGAAGAAGAAGATGAAATAGAGAAAAATTTTAGATTTAAATTTCTATGTCCGATCTTGATTTTCATGGTAACGGGCCGTGGATCACGAGTAGGGAAAAGGGAAATGGTGTGCTTAGGAAGTTGGTTGATTTTTAGACGTGGTGTTGTTGGTGTTAGGTTGTGTGGTATTAAGGAGGTTGTGTGTAAATTACGATTTGGAGATGTGCTATGTGGATTCGAGTTGTGAGGATGAGAATTTTAAGTACTTGCTGTCCGTGAAGAATGAATAGAAGAAATGGAACACTGGATACGTTCTGTTGGATACGCAAAAAAGAAACAGTAGCAGCTACTGTTGCTATGGTAGCTCACGCGGCAAAGGCGACGAACAATATCGAGTTGCTGATACTAATTAGAAAGGTATATTTTAGAATTTTGAAAATATTAATATTTTGAAATAGAGCATTTCCCTTACTTTTAGACACACAGAATGAAATTTAAGAATTTTATATAATAAAAAAAATAGAAATGCAGAGATTTAGTCCAATATTAGATATGACAGTTTTATTTTAAGTGAAATAAGTTTTATTGAATATAACTTAATTAGAACCTAAATTGAGTGTAACGTCTTTTTTTATAAATTATTCAGTACTAAATAAATTATTAGCTTAGAAATCACTTATAAAAGTTTTAATTCCAAATTAAGAAATTCTAAGAACTTAGGAACTGTTTTATCGTAACTATATGAGAAATTCTAGAATTTAGAATTAACTCGAGAATAGTCTAAGTTGATATTTGAACTTTATAATTAATTTAAAAACTATTTAGGCTTAAGAATATCTTGGAGTAGGTTGAAGTGAATTAGAAACTAAAGAATCTCATGAATCGTTAAATTTTAGGTTTGTACATTTTATAGCATGGAATTACCCGAAGGAAAGCAAGGTCGCCCTGAAGAATGACAAAAATCAGGTGGGCATAACTTCCTTGCTCGTATGTATTATATGGATTTAAGATTCAAAGCATTTGATTGGATAGTTCTAGGTTATTAGAATCTTGTTAGGAAATTGATTGATATTGGTTGGCTTATGTGAATGACGTGCGATGTATGATGAATTACTTAATTCATGCGAAATTAGTTCATGACATGATCTTGCAATTGGATTTACTCAAATATGATATGCACGACTAGGAGCATATGCATCTAGATATTATTGCTTATCCATGCATCTTGTCTGCAAGCATAGTTGGATTATATTATCTAGTGTATCGTATGATGCCTGATGTATTTGAGATTGTTTGTAAAACTAAAATAAGATAATGGTTTATTAAGAATTCACGTACTGGTGCGATTGTCGAGCCTGAAGTAGATCGAGGTGACATCACCTATATGTCAATGCTTGAGATTGTCGAGCCACAAGGCGGATCGTAGGTATTCTCACCCGAAGCTGATTGTGACAGCTCGAAGGCTTTGGGAGACGGTACGAGCCGCGGTAAGTACTCTCTCTTAGGTTGTGATGTGAGTATCAATTGATTTTAGACGGTTATTAGAACCCTCTGAGATTAGATTGGATCACAAGGAATACCGAAAGGCATCTCAACCCTCTTCCGGTCTTAGACTTCGACCAAAAACAAATAAATGTTTGAACGCCTAATGTTTGAAGGTGTTTATAATGTTTTGGATTGAGTCTATATAATGCATGTGATGCGTAGTAACGATCCACTGGGCTTTCGAGCTCACTCCCACTTTATTTCTCAGGTACATCTGGACGTAGAGTATGTTAACTTACATCAGAAGACTCACAGTTTAAGTGGATGCCTCGTTGGGGAGGGCGTCCGGGATAGGAGACTTGGAGGTCATGCTTTATGTATTTTTACTGGACTGTTTTAATGTAATTACGTTGATTTGAACTTTGATTTATTTTATCTTTAAATGATTTTTCTTGTTTAACAATTTGGTTTTAATAATAGTCTTTAAAGTTGTTTCGCTACATTGTTTATGAATTATCTTGAGAAATCTGGTGAATGTATTGAGAAATTATCTTGATCTTTTGTTTTGTATAAAACATTTACCCAAATATTGACTTGAGAACCAATTGTTATGAGTTTAATTTTGAAGAAAAAGATTCTAATAGAACGAAATTTTAAGTAGTACCTTGGTTTTCATCGGACGACGATCCACACGTGAGGTAACACATGAACGAAGGTCCGGTTGAAAAATGGGGTGTTGCAAAAATGATAAAACATTAAACCAAAAAGAAAACTGTGACAACTTTCCAGTGAAGTCTCAACCAAAATGGTGACCTTGCATAGCTAGTCTACTCTTGCGGTGTCAATGATTGCCTATAATGAAATAATGGGGTGAGCTCGAGAGCCCATTGGATCATCCCTACACATCATTAGCATTATACAAACTAGAATACGCAACATGCAAATACTTTCATTACATTAGGGCGTTTCAAACACTATATTGGTCAATCCGTTGAGTTTCAAAGACCGAAAGAGTTGCGCTCCCGGTGTCCCCATGTGGTCCGGGAGCGAATTTGAGGTAACGCTCGAGGACCAGTTACCTTTTGGGACCACGATCTAAGGAAGAAGTCCTAAGTGACTCACAGTTCGAAAAATCAATAGCTATCGCAGCCAACTTGGCTGGGGCAACCACGATGATGCTATGTAGCCTATCATCGCCTTGGTATGTGGAGTTATTAAATCTTAATTTAATATTTTTTAGTTGCACATTCCATTCCAATTCATAGAAATGCAATACACCAAATGATTCAAAGTAAATCATATAGATACAACCATTTTTCATGAAAAATAATTCTTCAACTCACAATCCATATGTATTATCAAAGCAAATAAGCAAACATCATGGTTTCTCAACAATCCATTCCAATGAAGATCAATCAAGTAATTCCTAGCATGCCTTTAAATACATCTTAAGCTAAACAAGCATCATGTTATGCACTCAAAATCTGAATAATACTAATGAGCAGGAAATCTCCACGAACCTGATATTCAATTCCCTTGAGCCGTTGTTCTTGTTTATAGTCGCCTTAGATTTTTAATCTCGCGATATTTGCTTTCTCCTTTTCGTTCACCATCAACACGAGGCCCAACCTTCAATCACTTCTATTTTCATTCCATACACAACATCTATACTCAGAACACAACAAATAATAGTGATTGAACACTCATTTAAGAGGAGAAACGTGGCTCACCTAGTTTGTCTTTGTGCAACACATGAAAACCCTCATTTCTTCCTTGCTTGGTATAGTTCTTCCTCCCCTGTTGCTTGAGAAGTAGCTGAGAATAATTTGAGTGGGCTAAAGTTGTTGAAGAAGTCAGATGGAACCAAGAGAAACTGAAGTGAAATGATCTTTGGAAGAAATCACAAGCTTTGAGAGAAATGGATGATTTTAGGGCTTTCTATGCAGGAAATTTCTTTATGTAGTCTTGAATTAATGCCATCATTGACAGAAGTTTAGTGCAAAACTATATTTTTAATGGATTTTTTTGTGATTACTACAGTCATCGACCGACGTAATCAGTACATAACTTTATTTTTTCTGCGTTTTTTTGTGATTATCGCGGTCACTGATCGAGGTAATCAAAACGACACATTTTTCTCCATTTTTTGAGTTTGTTCAAAATTACCACAGTAATTCTTTTCATTATCGTAGTAATCACGTAAATGCGCCATTTTTGCACATTTTCTTGTGATTTTCGATTTCATTGAATTTTTTATAATTATTCTAAATTTACTTATACATATTTCATGCAATCATAGGTTTAAAATATCATTTCTTATTTGTTTATTTTTTTATTTGATATTTAAATCATTGCAAAATACGTGGCGATCACATTTAATTTCACGGTATTACAATATTCCATATATGATCAAATTTGAATCATCTTTTATACTTAGGATTCTTGATTGAATTATTTCATTTGTTTAATTTAACTATATATATATAATTCGTAAAACTAATAGAAAATGATAATAAAATAATATGAAGTACTTAGAACATTTGCATTAGAAGCGCCACTCATATTCATATATTATAGTTGCTTGATACAACCATTTAATGTTTTCACTTCAGATATTATATTATTCATCAAATACCTCATAGATCTCTTCTTGCATACTTTCTAGCTCTCTGATTTCATGTTGTTATATGTTTCATTTGCACGAGACTAAATTTGACTTTGGGATTGGAATCTATTTGTAATGGGATCTAGGGGAATTTTTAACCATACTTCAAATAATAGAACACATCTAATTATAGTATATGGAGAACTTTTAATAGACATTTTTAACAAAAGGAAATTGAGTGGAAGAAAAAAAAAGTTGTGATGAGAAGGTAAAAATGAACTTAAAATTAGAAGAAGTCAAATGAATTTGATAAAAAAATGGATGATTTCTGTAACATCCCAATTTTCAACCGGACCTCCATTCACGTTTTGTTTCACGTGTGGATCGTCGCCCGTTAAAAATCAAGATGTTACTAAAATTTTCTTTTGTAAAAAATCTCTTTCTTCAAAATTTTGTTCATAATCATTAGTTCTCAAGTCAATTTCTATATAGATGTTTTATACAAAACAAAAGATCAAGATAATTCCTCATTACATTCATCGGATTTCCCAAGATCAATCATAAACAATGCAGCTGAATAACTTTAAAAATTATTATTAAAACCAAAATTGTTAAACAAGAAAAGTCATTTAAAGATAAGATAAACTAAAATTACAACCAACGTAAATACATTAAAACAATCTAGTAAAATACATGAAACATGATCTCCAAGTCTTCTATCTCGAAGAACCTCCCCAATGAGGCATCCAATTCAATTGTGAGTCTTCTAACGCAAGTTATCATACTCTTCGTCCAAATATACTTGAAAAATAAAGTGTGAGTGAGCTCGAAAGCCCAGTGGATCGTTCCTAAACATCACAAGTATTATACAGACCTAATCCAAAACATTACAAACACTTTCAAACATTAGGCGTTTCAAACATTCATTTGTTTTAGTTGAAATCTAAGACCAGAAGAGGGTTGACATGCCTCTCGGTATTCCCTGTGATCCAATTTGAGCTCAGAAGGTTCCAATAACCGTTTAAAATCAATATCACAGCCTAAGAGAGAGTACTTATCGCAACTCGTACCGTTTCCCAAAGACTTCGAGCTGTCACAGTCAGCTCCGGGTGGGAATACCTATGATCCGCCTTGTAGCTCGTCAATCTCAAATAGTAACATATAGGAGATGCCACCTCGATCCGCTTCAGGCGCGTCAATCGCACCGGTACATGGATTCTTAATAAACCTTCGTCTTATTTTAGTTTTACACACAGTCTCGATCACATCAAACATCACACAATGTACTAGCAAAATAGTTCCACTATGCATGCAAGTTAACATGATAAGGTGCATGAGTGTAATGCCCCAAAGTTTTCAAACGCACACAACTCAGAAATAAATTTTTTAAAAAATGAAATAAATATAAAAATGTGTGAAAACATGTTTTAAATGATTATTATATAGTATGGTATGAAAATAAAATAAATCAAGATGTCAGAAAATGGAAAAAAAAACGTTGAAAAAACCAGATTTCACACTGGTGACCACAGTCACTAAAGGCCGACTGCGGTCCTCAGTGAAAATTTTGGGGAAAAACCTAGGTCACAGGGGTGACCACGGTCCGTAAAGTGCCAACTGCGGTCATTGCGCGAGATTTAAACAGATTCAAGCTCTTGACTTGTCATTTCACGCACAAAACTTTCCGAATCGATCCGGCGTTTCAGAGGGACGATTTAGAGCTGATTCAAGGAGGAGCTAAAGGTCTAAGGTAGGAATCTGAACCTCTTAATCATTTGAGTTTCAGCTTTATCGATTCATTCAGATATGTATCAAAAATTAGGGTTTTGTGGGTTTTGATGTATAAAATGATCCAAAACAATATAAGCTCAGATCTTCCTTCTAAACTGATAGTTTATCGATTTAGAACTAAATTCTGGAAGGTTTAACTGTTCAATTGTAGTTTTAGACAGATCTAGAGAAAATTCACCTATCTTGAGGGTTTCTGAAGGTGCAAATCTCTTGATAGGTAATAAAACCTAACCTATTCCTCTTTTGACGTTGAAGTCAGTTTTAAATGTGTTCTATTCTTAATTTGGAACACGTTAACTATAATTTTGCATTTTTGTGTGGAAAAATGGAAAATTTGGATTTTTTGTATTATTGTTGAAGGGGGATTTTTGATAAATTTGGACTAAATGACGAGGTTTATCCATTTCAGAATGTGGATTTCGAGCGTGATCCTCGCTAGTAGGCGCAAGGGTCATTCTTTGTTATCAGGTGGGCAAGATTCTCTTGCTCACTAGTATTATGTAGGCTTAAAGTTCAAGCCATGATGTTTGAGTAGCTTAGGATGTTAGATGCATGATAGGGTGTGTATAATGCTTGGATGCCTTGATTGATGATTGAGCATAATGTCTGGTTATACGCTTTCAGTATTTGCTTGAATATGTGGCATAATGTCTGGTTATTTATATCATTTGCTACATGATTTAGATACCTTGATTGATGATTGGGTATGGAATAAAATCTATTGAAACTAAAGAAGATTAAATTAAGATTTAATAATTCAATGTACTGGAGCGATGGTGGCATTTGTTGATGACTCGTGGACGTGGCCATATTTTCCGCACGACATCTTTCAGATCCTATCGTTGGTGTTCTTAACGAAGCTAGAGCTGAGAGTTCCTCGAACGGGTGAGCATTGGTTATACACCATTGCACCTATTCTTGGACGACGTGACAAGTCGGGAACGGTATCGTGGCTTGAGATGATACCAGCTAAGATCAATTTCGTGTCACCGAGGGACACTGGGAGTATAACTCTTTCGGTCTTAGGATACGACAAAACAAATGACTGGTTGAAACGATTAATGTAATGAAAGTGTGTGCATGTTTTGGATTTTTGGTTTAAATAATGCTAGTGATGTGTAGAGATGATCCACTGGGCTCTCGAGCTCACCCCATTTTCTTTTACAAGTACTCGCAAAGGTGGAGTACACTAGTTGACCCATAGATTCAGGGACTGTTGGGTGATCTTGCTGGGAGGTTGCTGTTGAACTTATATTCTTGTTTTTGTCTACGTTTTCACAGATCATGTATATATTTTGAACAGGCCATGTGGCCAAATATTTCTTTTTGAGACCGTTGTTCATTTTTAAAATGTTGTTGGGACTTGGGCTCTGTGAGCCTATTTTTTATCATAGTTTTGAGATGTATTTTGCGATGTTACATTCAGAGGCTAATGATATTTATATGTTTCGTCTTTCTTGAACACTGGGCACATCTTTGTCTGACATCACAGAGTGGTATCAGAGCTAGCTAGTTGGGTTGGTGATTGTAATGATTTCTGCTGTAGAAATTTGTTTTGATCATAAATAATTACTGTGAAAAATCCAGTGAAGTGTTTGAAATTATTTTTCTGAGTTATAATATTTGTCGATAGACATAGTTGGGTTTTTATCAAGATTGATATCTTCTTTCATTTTATAAAATTGAAAACGGTTTTAGTGAGTTGTAAAGAGGTTGACGACTCCTGGTTCCCGGCGGATCAGACCCACAGAATTGTGAAAAGTCCCGCACGCACATCATCTCAACTGAGGGGAGCGCTTATCTATGCGTTGGGCCCAACGTGACGCGTAGAGGAGGACTTGGGTTCCGATCCGGAGGCTTGGGGTGTCACAGAGTGGTATCAGAGCTAGCTAGTAGATCACTGGGCACATCTTTTGTCTGATACCACAGGGTGGTATCAGAGCTTAGCTAGTAGCTCGCTGGGAAAGAATACAGTCCGATGAAATATTCTGGACTCGATTTTTCACTGGAAATGGTCACCGAATTTTGTTTTCACTGCAAATGAATTTGTACTAGATTTGAAATTTTTTCAAAAATAAATGAGTAAGAGGTCAACTACTAGGGACTAGATGACTAGGTGGCTAGAAATCTAGAAAAGAGTTGGGTGATACCAACGTGCTTAAGTTACTAGTCGCAGGTGGACAAGAGTACCAGTGGTAGCCCAGTAGGTGGAAGCTTTGCTCCCTACTAGTGATGCACTATATGGGAATTGTCCGAGACTTGGGACCGATAGTATCACATAGGAAAAAATGTACTTAGTGTTGAAACACTAGGTCTAGGTAAGGACCGGGTGTGCCAGAAGGTACAATGGATCATACATTAAAAGCTTTAGGGCATAGAATAGAAATTGATAATGTGAAAACGCACACTTGATTGGTCATGACACAGTTCAGGAGGATCCTGTATAGCAGATCTCTTTGTAATACTATGGTGAGGAATCTCAGTATGGTATGCTTAGAGATGATGAGGTATAGAGGAAAACTGAACTTGGAGACTAATGACCAGGTATGGTGAGTGGTCGATTCCTTCGACAGAACTTGTACGCACAGTATTCTACTAGGTATGAGACGGTCACGTACGACGGGTCTTGCGTTAGCCTTAGGGAGCGAGACACTTGCAAAATTGTAATGGGCGATGAACAAACTCTTTGGAAGAACTTGCACACACTGTATTCTACTGTTATGGGACGGTCGCGTATGGTGGGTCTTGCGTCATCCTTAGAGACCAGGATTTGGCATAAATATATACTAACCATAATGGAACAGGGATTCCATTATGCCAGCGTGCATTGTTTGGTTGATTGTTGGGTGTTTGCTTTGGATATATGTGATATCACTATTTTGAGTATTGACACACAAATTTCTGTACCTAAAACTGAATAAAATGCTATCGACTTAGAAGCATAAATTTTTAGACCACTGAAATAAATCGAGAACTTAGAGATTTGAATTTAAAGCCACAGTAGTACGACGACGAGATAGTTATAGGTAGGTTAAATTACTTGGTATTATCACAAGTTATTATGTCCAAAGATTTGAGGAAAAAGGGTTTGAAACTAAAATGGAAGTGGAAATAAAGTATACATTACGTTCAGTTATTGAAATTTTTGCTTCCCTATGATTAAGATATTGGATACTAAAAATGATTTTTTGACTTGTAGACAATGCCGAGAGGACGTGGTAGAGGTAGACCCAGAGGAGGTAGAGGCCGAGGTGAGGCTAATATAGAGCCGAGGCCTAGTGATGAGGGTACGTCTGTGGCAGGAGCACCAACTGTGGTTGCTTTGACACCAGAGGCTATTACGGAGATGATGCAGAGGGCAGTGGAGCAGGCTATTAGGACCCTACAACCATCAGCATCTACACAGCCATCAGCACCAGTACAGCCACAGGTGCAGCCACATTTATCGACAGAGCCACTGGCACAGGCTCAGCCTCAGGCACATCAGGGGTCTGCACCCATGGAGGCAGTGCCACAGAGTCGATCAGCTGGTTTTGACAGGGAGCAGAAGAATCTTCTGGTAGAGTTCTAGAAGTTGCATCCCAGTACATTCGAGGGGACAGGTGATTACATGCTGGCAGACAGGTGGTTTTCTGAGATGAATAAGCACCTGGACGCTATGGGGGCAGTTGGGCCTAAGAGAGTGGCACTTGCTGTGCATCAGTTGGTAGGACCAGCCTACCATTGGTGGGAGATGATTGTAGCCGATTCCACCATTGATCAGTCAGCCATGTCATGGGAGGACTTTAAGATTCGATTTTATAATAAGTTCTTCTCCACGACAAGATAGAAGCAGTTGCAGTCAGAGTTGGTCAGATTGGTGCAGAGAGGCATGACTGTTACAAAGTATGAGTAGAGATTCGTAGAGCTATGTAGATTTGCTCCTACTTTGTTCATAGATGAGCAGTCTAGGGTGGATCGTTTTGTTGAGGGATTAAGGATTGAGATCCGGAAGATTGTGGCACCATTTAAGTTGACGACCTTATTCCTTGTAGTAGAGAAAACACAGATGGTTGAGAGGGATCTAGAGTTGGAGCAGACACTGAGGGGCAGGAAGAGGACCCGGCCAAACCAGTCTGCGGGACCTTCTCAGGTGAAATCGAGTGGTCAGAGGGCACAGAGAGCATCTCGGGCACAGAGATCGACACAGACTCAGGATAGTCGGCAGAGACAGCCACCTCGTCTCGACCAGCCCGTAGATGCACATAGAGAGGAGGCGAAGAAGAAGGGGTTGTGCTATATATGCCATCAGGAGGGACACATTGCTAGATTTTGTCTTACCGGAGCAGTGACTCCTACACCTCAGCCACGACCACAGACTCGAGCCCAGACAGCTCTCGCACAGCAGAGACCACAGCCACAGCAGCAGACTCAGGCTCGCTTGTATGCAGCCGACAGCCAGACAGATCCCATCCCAGCGGTGGAAGGTACATTTTTGTTGTTTGGTGTGGCTGTGCAGGTGTTATTTGATTCGGGTGCTACTAAATCTTTTATCTCTGAGGATATTGCGAATAAGTTACAGTTAGTGACAAGTCCTTTGACTAAGTCCTTGGAGGTGGTCACGCCGATTGGCGATACTGTGAGTTTGAAGAAGACATGTAGATGCGAACTCACATTTGGAGATCGGCTGATTTCAGTGGATCTCTGCATGCTGCATTTTGGCAGCTATGATGTGATACTGGGGATGGACTGGTTGACCCAGTACCAGGCACAGATTAATTGCCGGAAACGAAGAGTTACTGTCAAGTTGCCATCTGGTGAGTTGTTTAGGATTGATGGGAACATACAGAGGTTGCCGAGGAGTCCTATCTTAGCCCTTTGATATGCTGTTAAGCAGAAAGAGGATTTCAGGCAGCTATTAGTAGAGGAGGATGCATAAGGGACTAAGGAGATTTAGGGGATAACAGTGGTATGTGAATATATTGATGTGTTCCCTGATGAGTTACCTGGACTTCCGCCACACAGGCAGATCGAGTTTAAGATTAAGCTGCATCCTGGTACAAATCCCAAAGCTATTCCACCATACAAAATGGCACCAGTGGAGCTGATAGAGCTGAAGATACAGTTGGACGAGCTTTTGGCGAAAGGTTTTATCAGACAGAGCGAGTCGCCCTGCGGAGCTCCGGTCTTATTTGTTAAAAAGAAAGATGGATCCATGCGCTTGTGTATCGACTATCGAAAGCTGAATCATGTTACCATCAAGAACAAGTATCTGTTACCAAGGATCGATGACCTC